>VURO01002422.1:4827-18364 GCA_015108175.1 Pelvicachromis taeniatus
GAAACGAGGGGGGGGGGGGGGGGGGGGGGGTCACCTGAAATCAGACCCCATTTATAGAAGTTTCAGATTCAACTCAGTTCCTCTGCAATGTGCAGAGCAACCGAAGCATTTGTAGGAGTGTCCAGTGCTGACATCAGCTGATACAGACACCACAGTGGCTGCGCAACAGCAAAGGAAACAGTGTGCATATAATAAAGACAAAAATTGCTGATCTGGAAAAGTTAGCAGCAGGCAGAAGTCATAATTCAGATGATCCACTTGGAGTTGCTACACAGCCGGAGCACGTAGTCTAAAGAGAGCATTAACCAGACAGACATCTCCTGTTTCCCTCTTATCGATAGGTGTGTTAATTATATTAAAGCACCATATACTGTGTACATCTGGTTCATGTTGCTGGAGTCAAGGCACAGTCAATTAGATTACAGTGCACACTGTATTGTCTAAGCAGTGATTTCACAGGAGGAGGAGTTGGGCAAGAGAGGACCCAAGGAACATATGGACTTGAGTCTTGGTGCTGTATTTTGATTTGGGCTCCATCATTTTAAATGATGGGAAATATTTAATGATCCATGGGAGGAAAGCAGAGTGCGTGTGTGTTAAGATTACACACAACTGGTCACACCAGCAATCCAACATCATCACTGAGGTGATGTATTTGAGAGTGAGTAAATGCTACCAATAAAACCCTATGTGTTTCTGTGTGTGTGTGTATTCTGGTAGCCACAGACACGTCCCCTCACTCATGGATACCCTACATGAACACAAGAATGCTATCGATTTGATGCCGTAGCAAACCTGCTTATTTGGTGTGGGGCGGCGTAACAAACACTCACAAACGTCCTTATTTATCAGTGAGATTGCTTTAAAAGTCACAGGACTGCAATATAAACACGTTTCAGCGACACGAGGGAGCAAGCGCCTTTTCACGAGAGCGTGTCTTTTTCAGTCGTTCA
Source organism: Pelvicachromis taeniatus (assembly GCA_015108175.1). Taxonomy (NCBI): domain Eukaryota; kingdom Metazoa; phylum Chordata; class Actinopteri; order Cichliformes; family Cichlidae; genus Pelvicachromis; species Pelvicachromis taeniatus. The sequence continues at coordinate 5,781 of VURO01002422.1, forward strand.
TTAATCAGCTGAATTATTTATCGTCTTCTAGCAGGGGGTGTTTGGGAGGTTACTGCTGGGGGACAGAGGCGCAGGAGAGAAAACGACTGCGTTGCACACTGTTGCTCACAGTTAATGTTCCGTTACTATTTATAAGAACACATAAAATTTTTATTAATTATATCTACGAGACCTTTTTGACCTGGCTGTAAAACACAGACACACAAACGCAGGCAAACACGAAAACCAGCTTCACCTCCGACCGAAGCTACACACTCCCCGTCAGCTGAAAATATGCTCGAGTCAACAGAGGTAGAGCCCCCTCCGTACAATGGTTTATTGCTTTCACATGGATCACTGTGGTCCCACCATGTGCTCAGCACCTAATAAATACATTCTGCATAGCTTATTTATTCTCTGTCATTTGGAAGTTGCCTCACTTTGCTCTCTTTTATCACAAATCTGGTGTGAATAAATGTTGTTGGGGTTTTTTTGGTTGCCAAGCCTTGTTTTTGTTGTTTTATCACCACTAGGTTAAAACACAAGTTCACCTAAATGCAGAAATAAATAAATTTAAAAACATCATGGACATTTGAGCTTGCGTTGTGACACCACCTTCTGATTGATATGTGTAATTACAGCAAGAATTGCATTCATGAAACCTTGAGTGAAATACATTTATTTACCTTCAGCCCAACACAGAAAATCTCTCACAATAGAAACCTGGTTGAGGAATCAGCCATTCCATAAAATAACATATGTACATATGTTGGAAAGTTTTCCAAACTTTGAGTAATTTTGGCAACAAAGTTTAAGAAGTTGATTTGTTGAATTTTCATGTTTGACAATTAAAAATTAAAATAAACCTCTAAAAAATGTTTTTGCCCATCAACTTTTCTCGCTGTACCCTTAGGTGCTTAATAAAAGAGAAAAGATCAATCAATTCAAATCTGTGCAACCAAAAATCGTTCAAAAATAGAACTTTTTATGACAAAAGACAGCTTTTAAAAGTACAGTATGTGCAGAGGTCTGCACACAGCACACTTCCAAACGGAGCTCTCCCCACCTAAACCGAGGAGAAGTGCGTGGATGTCAGCCACATCTTCAAAATTACTTGCACAGAAAAATTTCAAAGCAGAAAATTTTCACACAAAATTATATTTTTTAGCTTTTTAATCTACCCATATGATGATAGTACACACATTAATCACAAACTTTATTAAGTACAACTGCTCAACTGCTAGTGGCATCACACCACTAGCAGGTTAGAAGGGGGGGGCTTCAGTGGAATCTGTCCCAGAGTGAATTTCTTAGCCATGAACTGACTCAGTTCCTCTTCGGTCAGTTTACTCTCAGGAGAAAACAGACTGCCCGACACCCCCTCAGCAGACCCAGTTCCTGAAGTGGGCTGAGTAGCTGCTGCCCCAAATCCTCCATAGGCCTGCCCAAAAGGACTGCTGGTTCCTGTTGTCGCAGGGGCACCAACCCCAAAACCACTGCTTGCCATAGAGCCACTAAATCCAGAGGCAGATCCAAATCCTGAAGCGGGTGCTGGTTTGTCATTGGCGGTAGAGGTGAAGGAGAAACTTGAAGCTTGAGGTGCAGAGGAGGACGCAGCGCCAAACCCTGGGGGAGGCTGTGTGGGAGCTGCTAAGTTGCTACCAAAACCAGTTGAAGATGACTGTGTGGCTGCAGAGCCAAATCCACTATTTGAAGCAGAATAGCTGAAACTGCTGGACTGGACTAGGGCACCAAAACCTGCAGGAACAGAAGGATTTAAAGTTATCATGGAGTGATGGATAATTTCATAAAATATATTTTATTATCATCAAATTCTGAAAACTTACATTTTGATTAAGTGAGTGCTAAAATACTAAACTACATGTAGTCTTTGTAAAATCTGCTCAAGCATCATAACTCATTAGAAATGGGCAGCACTTCCAAAAAAAGAAAGAGAGTTTATGATTTAACTAAAGGTTATTCTGCTTGCTATTTTATGTTAGAAACACTTTTGTGTTTTGGGTTAGTATAGCATGATGAACTATCACTTTACCATTTAACTGTTGCGATAAAGAAATTGTTGATACTTACCTTTGCTTCCAAAGCTGGAGATTGAGGATCCAAATCCAGTTGCTGTTGTCGAGCCAAACCCACTTGAAGATCCCTGAGGTGCGGCACTATTCAATTCTGCAAGCTGCAATGAAAACAAATGAAGTAATAATAATAATTTAAAAATAAATTCACTTAATTAAAAGCTCCAAAACAGATAGGAGCACTGCTAGCGTGAAGCTAGAACATCAGTATTAAATCTAAACCAGGTGTTCAATAAGATTGAAGAAAGAGTAGAAAAAAAATGTTATTAAAAGAAAAATATATTCTGATATTTCCACTGCTGCCCACTGCTGACGTGCAAACCTAATGGTAAAAATCTAAACACATCTCAGTGCCGTTTGGTTTTCATGTCCCATTAGATAACAGTTATGGACCCTGGAATTGCAACAAATGATCTAAAGTTGGGAAGCGTGTTTGTGTGCGTCTGTGCGTCTTACCAGTGCCGCACGAGTGGCTGCATTCATAATCTTGAATTCCTGGACTCTGTTTTTCCACTGACTGAGCAGCTGATTGATGCCATTCATCTAAGCACAGATAAGAGGAATTTCTTATACTCTTAGAAATTCTTGAACACATTTAACATTTTGCCTTCCAATATTAGATTAGAGCTTGATTATAATAATCAAGCTCATGTAACAAAAAGACTTGGCGCCATGCTTCTAGCCACGAAGATGAATGCTGGCCCAAAGCTAAACAGAAATGACATTACTGAGGAACACTGCACTTACGTAGCTCTGCGCATCTCCTGAAGCTGTTGTGGAGTAGTATTCCATCCGGAGCTCTTCAGGGGAGAGATCAGTGAAACCTGTAGACAGAACATAGGAAACATGTTCAGGTCCAGTGTTTCACTTTGTAAAACTGCACATTTAAAACAAAAAAAACTCTCATACACACCAGATACAAGTGTCTTGGAGCTATAATAACAGGAGAATCTCCACTGGCCAGACTTCTCCCAAACATTCATGTCCATCTGAATGACTTCCCTAGTTAACAAATTGGACAATCATTTCCTTATGACTAATAAAAAAAATTTTTTAAAACGTTAAAGGGTTTTTGTTCTGTTTTTTCATAAAGACTCACAGTTTTTTGTCGTCGTCTTCTTCACCAACTGTTCCTCCCGCTGCCCTTCCTCCTCCTCCCCCCCTGCCTCCCCTGTCAAAGGTGCTGGGAGTACCAAAAGCTGCAAATCTGTTTTGACTTGAGAAACTAAAGTCGGAGCTCTTCACATTTTCTCTTCGCCCTCCACCACCACTACCACCTCCACCTCCTCCATGACCCCAGTCGTCACTTCCGTGAGAAGAGAAGGATGAAGGCTGGATGTAGTTTCCTTTTTGCTGGGAAGGATTCACCCAGACTCGGTTTCCAAACCCTGGAATCAAAATACAAACCAGTGTCACAAAGCATTGTGTAAAATACACTCCATTGTACATCATCATTATTGGCCCATTTTAATCCTTGTTTAATTCACTTCATTAGCTCTCTGGTCAGTTTTATCCTCGACTTTCTTATTCACTGCAAGCTGGTTGTTTGCTTTACGCTTATTTGATAAACCACCACGAGGACTCATTAAGTGGTAACATGAAATTAAATTGCTGTTGTTTAGCACACACCTCACCTTTTGCTAAAAATATGCATTTGTTTCCAGCGTATTGTATAACTGTATTGAAAAAGAAACCAATACAACACAGCAATATTACCCTTCCCTCCAACACTAAATGTGCATTCATGTGGCGTCAGAATAACAGGAAATCGTCTTTTGTGATGCCCATTCAAGGCTGAAAAAAAACCACCATTTGACAAGTTGTTGGCATACTTAAAACTTAACAGATTAAAGCTGATATTTTTGACTGGGTCCTGTGTTATGAAGCAAGTTCAACATAACCAGGCTAAGACGTGGTCAAGCTACAAGCATGTTCCCATGAGAGGGGTACCACAAACATGTATGCTGACGGCAGAGCGACTGGCTGATTTACAATAGATGCCAATATCACGGTATTAGAAAACCATGAAAAGGATATACACATACTTCAGACCAAGGTTAGGTCTGCTACATAAGTTAGCATGGCGGTGACACCCCCTAGTAAGGTGTGAACAGCAGTTGAAAATCCACGGTTAACTCCATGGTTGTTACCTAGTTACAAATCCTGCTCCACCCTCTGGGTGAGTTTGTAGCTCAGCCCAATATTCAAATACCTTACCGAAACAAACTTAATTTGCCTAAAATTCATTGGGACAGAGAAGGAAGGCTAACAGTGGCTAGATAAGAGAGAGAAAACACATTAGAAGAACAATGCTAAAGAAACTGAAAGTCGGTTAAGATGAATATTAATTTATCGAAGATGTTACCTCCACTTCTGGGCTGCTGCTGACCAGAGGAGCGGTTGTTGTAGTTGTTATATCCTCCACCTCCACCTCCTCCTCCTCCTCTTGGGTGCTCATTCCAACATTTTTCGCCATAACGACAGCGGCCCTGAAGAAAGAAGTTACACACAGGCATTTCCAAAAGGTGTTAAAGGCGTCTTTTGAGCGCAAAAACTCCACTTCCAGTCCGCAATATTCTATAGCCGTTGTTGAACTGCCGTCGCGCGAGATTTACGTCACTGCGCGTCCCACGTGGTTGTTTTTGTTTGTTTTTGTTTTTTTGTTCGGGTGGGATAAATTTGTTTTTGTTTTCAAACCGTCTTTACCAAAGCTCTATCAGATATTTTTTAATCTTAACAAAAGTTATATAACAATGATACAAAATAATAATATGTATTATTATAATAAAATGTTTTAATGTATTGTAATAAATTAATAACATTTTATTTCAATGTTTTAACCTTTACCAAAGAATAAGAATAACGTATCAGTATTTTTTATTTTATTTTATTTTACCAAAATGTAAGGAGTAGAAACTACACATATCTGTTCAAAAATGTAGAAAAATAACTACTCAAGTGAAGTACAGATACCTGAAAACTGTACTTAGATACAGTAATATAGTATTTGTACTAAATAGTGATCATTTAGCTGTAAATTACAGCTACAGCATGATGTCTAGTAATGTTAAAGTTAGAAGTGATTTAATATTTGTGAGACCTTAGCATCTTTAATAATTAATCACATTTGCACAAACTGATTAAAACACAGCAAATATCACACTTTTGCCATTTGAAATCTCAGAGCTGGAGAGACTTTTTGATCCTATGAGAAAAAGCACAATGAAGATGTCAAACACTTTCTTTATACCTATAGTATGTGGCTGTCAGTAAATAGTAAGTAACCTTAAAAGCTATGGTGGAACTCTAAAAAAGGTGGTGTAGATGTTTTTATGTACACCCTGGACAGGTCGCCAGTCTGTCGCAGGGCTAACACACATAGACAGACAACCATTTGCACTCACAGTCACTCTCACATTCACACCTATGGGCAATTAAGTGTTTGCATCACATTTATTTTTCAATGGAGGACACAATTCACAGAAAATATAAAAGTTTTATTTTTGCTTTCCGTGTTATAAAAATGATATACTTTGATAGAGGAATGACAGACAACTACATGCAAAAGACTTTCTTTGAAAGCCTATTAATATAGTCTTTCTTAACAATAAATTAGAAAGTAAGTACCAGTAAGGTCCAAAGAAAAGGAATGTCATAAAAACTTGTAGCTCATATATGAAAACACATGATCGTCTTAATAAAAGCACTACTTTTAAAAAAGTCAATACTGTTTTTTACAGTGTAGATTTTTTTTTTTTTTATCAAAGTCTGGTCTTCAAGAGAATATTCAAAATAAAGCTTTCTTCAAGTAAAACAAAAAACTTTAATTTTATTTTGATTATTAGGATGAGCAGCAATATAATGCCGTACCATTTAAAGTCAAAAATCCTGGCATGAATTGGCATGTGACATGTTTTTCACCACATACGTGTGGAAAGGCTAGTTATTTTACATACCATAGGCATGGAACAAACTTCATTTTTTTAATTTAACTGAAAAGCTTAAAATTATCAACATGTAAACATTTCTTGAGCTGAGAAATCTGAACTTTAGCTTAATCATCTTTCAAGTGATCCCTGGTTACTAAATACTAAGATGAGATTTACTGACAAATAAAGCATTTTTTGTGTACCAAAAACTAGTACATAAGAACGTCTGGATTGAATTTCTAGGACAGATTTCTGTAAGGTGACTAATCAAACTCTGTAAAAAGTGAGAAAATAAAACAATATACCATGTCAGAGCTGCCTGACAATATTCAAAATCCTTCAATCCTTCCTTGAATTAATCAGTATATATCAGTATATATTTCATTTTTTAAAATACATGTTTATCAATGTTTGTTTTAAATAATAAAAGTTAGTGTCAACGTTAACGCGTTAATACGGTGTTAACGCAGCTAAACGCATTAATGCAGTCATCACGATTAATGCGATTAAAATTTTTAACGCACTCAACCCATCTGGAGCGCAGAATGCACAAACTTTGGACAAACTGCCCGAAATGTGTTGACAGAGACAATTGAGGGATTTTGAGTGAGTCTGCGCTCCAGATGGGTTAATTGTTAATCGCGTTAGTCAGGATAACAGGGTTAAAGCATTTAAGCTGCATTAACACGTTAATGCTGAGTAATGGATTAATCTGCATTAACTCATTAACGGGTATTTGCCAACTTTGATACATTAATGCGGATCAGTTTGGGTTAACACGTTAACGCTGAGAGCACTAAAAAAATACGTTTTGGAAAAAATGCAATTTTCTCCTGCTCTGTAACAAATATAAAGCAATATTTAAAAAGCAATAATGATGATAACATTAAAAAAACATTTTTTAACAAACTTCAGCAACATTTTACAACACAAAAAGAAATGGTGCAAATACAATCAATAAAAAAGGAGAGGGAGTGCACACTCAGACACTGCAACTATTAAAGTGCATTGCAAAGCAAACACAATCCATGGATGCTGAGAAAGAGGACCACTGGGAGGACGCCTGCATTATCTTTGCTTTCCATCCACAGGCGGTCAGCGTCTCTCCTCAGCGTCACACTGGCGGAGGAAAGTAGCTGCTCTGCCAGCTGAAAGGCCTGGTTATCCTGCAGCAGGGCAGGAAGAGACTGAATGTTGAGAACATTGCTGCTCTTTAGCTTGCATACCTGGGGAGATAAATAGGTAGACAGTTGACAAGCTCATTGTTGCAACCGAGATAGGCTAGTTATTTCCCCGTTTATACTAAGCAGGTGCTTGCTATGTTTAGAGGTGTAAAAGTGAAAAGTGTTGAATTTATTTTGAATACATAATTTTCTTTTGTGTGTGAGTTTGGGTAACTCAACCACCAATGTACTAATCAAGGTACCAATCACTACCAACAACAACGAAACAAGTTAGCTAACCAGTGTGTTGAAGGCCTGCAGAAAATCCGGAGTGCTCTTGCTCAGAAGTTTCAGAGTTTCATCGGGCAACTCTATAAAAACATTAAACAGAACACGTGATGAAATTAAACTAAACTATAAAAACCAAAACATTTCTGCAGCACTGCTTTGTATGCTGATCTTTTTTGTCTGTAACTACCTCTCACCTTCCAGGGCACTGACCAACAGGTGTGCTGCATTTAGGGTGCTTTCAGTGGGACTCTCTGCGCTGGGTTGCTCTTCTTTTGGGGTTTCATTGTGTATTTCATTGCTACACAAATCCTCCAGCTGACACAGAAAAAGGGATTCAGATTAGAAGGGGAAAAAAAACCATCTTGGGATGCTGTGGTCTTCAGTTACACATTTATTCACACAACCGCGAGACAGATTATTTTAGCCGAACACCTGGTCTACAGGGCAATGCCAGTTTCACTCACCACAAGCTGCAGATATGATAGAGCAGCTCTGTCATTCAGAGTTTCTTGGAGCTTCTTGAACAAAGCCCGTCGGGTCAGCTGGGGGGGCTTTGCCAGAGGAGAAAGGACTTTTTCCTGCGATTCTGCAACAAAACACAAGATACTATTTATTTATGATGAACTATTATTACCATGTGACCGCTGTGCTTTCATAATGTCATAATCATATTTTTTTAGGTATTACAGCTAGTTTTAGTGGCACCACATAGGCAACGTGTCGCTGAGATAGATAAAATGACAGTTGCATTTGGGACAAAAAGTAAGCTTCCTCTGTTTGTTTACTGTTTTTTATTTCTTATATTTGTTTCCATTAACAAGTATTTGTGTGAATATATGAATGAATGGACAAACCATTATGAAGTGCAATAAGGGGTGCTTTCTGTGGAACCTTCTGCTCGTTGCACTTTCCATCCACTGTGTCGAAGGACTCATCGGAAGGCCAGGACCTGGAGATTGAGTCTGATTCAAAGCCTCCTATTGCACCAGGTTGTAGACATATGTCTGAAAAATACAGACAAGTTCATAAACTCATGAGCAAACATCACACATGAACGTTATCTGATTATTGAATGTGTAAACAGAATAACTTTCTGAGGTTATTGTATCAAGTAACCATGTTTGCCTGTCTATCACCAACACTTCTCTATTCCCAACAGTTTATTTTCCCTTTCAAAGCATCTAAGTCGAGAAGAATAATTGCTCTCTATAGTGCGGCTGCAATGTATGGGTGTAAATAACAGTAGCTTGGCCTGTCTAACACACACACACTGAGATAAAGTAAAACATTACACTCTTCATGAGTAGATGGCAGCGGCAGCTACATGTGTTACTTTAAGTACAAAAACACCTTTGGAGCAAAATGCCAAACATATTTCTTTATCTTAGATCCACTTTGATCAGCATGTACACACTCATTAACCTCTCCTGTCTCTAACAGCAGCAGGCAGGGATTGGTGGCGGTGGAAATGGAAAGAAGACAAAAAGACTGATAAGACCGTGGATTGAATACAACCTGCATCATTGCATCAGTGTTGTAAACACTACCGCTGCCATCTTGGTGGCTGTTGTGGGATAGTTGTTGGAAGCTCACCTGGGCATTCCAGGTCATATAAGCTATCCCCAAGAGGAAATGTCCACATGGTTGTTGCAGTTCCTGAAGTTGTACTTGGGTTTAGTTCCAAATATGAGTCAATCCCTATAGACTGTCATGCTAAAATGCCCAACTTTACACTACTAAAAAGCATGGTATGAAAATCTTTTTTTTTCCCTCTACGGCTAATTTTCCCCCATAATAACAACTGTACTCATATCTTTTTTTCCTTTAATCATCCCTCCACTGGGATACTGGTAAACCTTTAAAGTTAGGGGTGTGGCTGTTTTGACTGACAAGTATATACTGACAAGTGGAGGCTTCATCTCTGATACTTTCATTAACAACAACCAGACAAATAATATGTCTTGCTGTGTGGTATAGTTTGTCAAAGCGGTTTCTGCTACTGTTCTGGTGAGGGAAATTCCATTTCTTTTTAGTCTACTGCAGGGATATTAAACTTATTTTACATTGCGAGCCACATCCAGCCCATTTTGATCTTATGTGGCCCAGACCAATGAAACTGCCCTTTCCATCAGTATACAGAAGTTTACCTACACATTTAATGCCTAAGATAGCTTATATACAAATGAGGCGCTAGTTCAACACCAAGAAATCAATCATGCAACTCTTTGGAGTTTAAATTTGAGAAGTAAATATGTGAAATTACAGAAAACTATAAATTCATTAGTTAGGCCATAGGAGAGGTCTTTACCAGTAGGAAAAGCTGTAAAACCAATTAAAATACAACGCTGCCCCCCAGGCTTTAGGTTTTACACCCCTGAACTAGAACTTAGCATTGATTAGCAAGTTATAAAGTTATCCATGTCTGTGCAATGTACCTGCACAGTCTGTTAATGGAGCTTACTAACCAAGCTTGCTAGCATTAGCACTTCACCCTATCTTCCAAATATAGTCACTTTTGGCTCCAAAAAACCTTTGTAGCACCTAAGTGCAGAATCCAAAACTCAGGAGGTGACGTGTGCTGCCTATGCCCATCTTTTATATACAGTCTATGGTTGGACCATATGTTCTCCTTATATTTTATGTTTTGCACCTTCAACAAATCCAATGCACACAGGAGACATATCTACTCCCTGCAGGAACTGCTGATAGTACTGATTGTATTAGCTTTAATACGTTCCATTTGATTCAAGGAAATCATGTACATGGACTTCTACTTGTCACTTTCCTTCAGTCAGTTTGCGGCATAATGCAAAACAAGCATTATTTCATTCATTATCATCTACAATGTCACCTAAACTGGACTAATAAGTACTAAAAATAGTTGCTTCACTCTGACTGCTGACATTCGCTATAAGCCTAGTTCTACTGTGATGCACAGTATAATCACACAAATATCAGAGTTACTTCAGGACATTGAAGCAAACTCCAATCTCTGTGTAATCAAAGCAGAGACCTTAGAAAAAAACTATGATATCAGTTTAAAACCTTGACCACACACAGCAGCAGTATTTCAGTGATTTGGTAGTATGTGTGGTCAGCGAGGTCACACCGTGTTAAAGTGATATTGTCATTCTGACGTTCATAACTAAATATGTGGTTTACCACACACACACACAGGCAAGCACGCACACACACTCACAGTATTGTCCGTCTTTTTTAACCTCTAGTTCCAGGATGCTGTACGCGATGACTGTACCAGAGGGGATCTCCACGGAAACATCGCTGTCCACCTCAATGCTGTTGCTGTCCTTCACACACACCTGGGTGCACACATATACACACACATACTGGTTTGATTAAAAGGAGGCTGACTGATTTCTTTTTTTCATATATTTTTGGGGGGCATAAGCAGAATTTCACAAATTTATGATGATCAAACTAGAAAATAAGCTATATGCTGATCATAATATACCTGATAAAGCTATTGAAAACTCTCATGGCATCGTGACTAAAAAACCTTTAAGAGGCCGCCTACCTTAACCGAGCTCCCCAGCATGCCAACCAGCCCGAGCACCCCCTGAAGGGTGCACTCTTCCACTTTTGTCTGGGTGATGGAGCAGGGGCTGGTGGTGAGGATTCTCTCCTTCACTAACGCCACCACCTCAGCCCGCTTCTCTAGCTGCCTCACCAGCACGTGCTGCATGTCCACCGACCTGATGTAAAGACAAGCTGGTCTTAATGGTTTGAGAAAGACTGATCCTTGTCAAGTGGAAAATGACACCACGCCGCTGTGGTCTGAGGTGTTTAGCATGTGATGCCTGAAGTTTATTTATAAGGAGTTCATCACATCATCAGTGAAGACATCATCTCCTTACTCTTTGATGACAAGTTGTATATGTGAAAACAGTCTAAAAAAAAAATTACATCACACCTGTTGTCAGAGTCAAGTAGTAGCTTCTTCACATCCACTTCCTCTTTCTTCAGCTTGCCAAAACATGACTGGAGCTTGGTAGTGCCCCGCCCCTCCAGTTTGACACTGGCAGAGCCAGCTTCAGGACCCAGCTCACTAGCAAGTTTAGCTCCATATGTCCCCTTGTAGGATAAGAATTCTGACTCTGACACTCCTGAAAAAAGCCAAGGCGTTATCCCAATATCTGCTTTGTTGAATTGTGTCTGGAAATTAACTCACATGCACTGCATTTTTTCCTGTAACACCTAAAGTTTGAATGTGCATACCTACCCGGCATGAGCTCCTTGTCGCCCAGCAACAAGTCACCAAGGGTGAAATCTGTTGGTTGGTACCTGGGTCTCTGCCAGAACCAGCGCTTGCGTTTGATCACAAGCGCCATGGGAACCAGTTTGTGTGAGTCATTTACTCGAGAGACGTGGATGAGAAGTCCTTCGGGGTCAATCTCACGGACGAAGTTGGCAGTGGCCTTGGAAAACATGACTCCAGAAGACGAGCACCGCAGACAGCTGGAAGAGAAAGAAATTCAAGGTTTCAGCTTGAGCTTAATTTCTCCCCGACAGCAACCCTGATGTGTTTTATTTAAATATAAAAATAACTGTAGGTGATTTCCAGTTGGGATTCTCCCCAGCTTTCCACTCTTGATAAAGTTTATGGACTGAAAGGCCTGTGTCAAGGAAGGGGCGAGGGAGGGGGGTTAACCCCAAATAACAAGAAATCAGTGACTCATCGGACGTAGAGGAAGTCCCCTGCATGTGAGGATACAACTTTAACAACAAAACATGAGTACACACAGACACCAGGGTCCACTAATACTGCAGTCTCAGCTTTCATTGTTTAAATATTTACAATATTTGGATGTACAGTAAAGAGCAGTGGGGAGTTTGGAGGTGTAGGCTGCGCAGCATTAGATGTTTGAGGAACATTAAATAAAAGAAAACGGTGGAGCTCAGGCTTTTGAAAACTATCCCCCTGAATAAAATTTAAGAATGTTCAACTTTGCTGTTGAACATTAAGGCAAACTAACCATGACTTGACACAGATTCACTGTGTTGAGTCATTTGGATTAAATTATTAAACAGCGTAATGTCACCTGGGACTGTCCTTTAACCCCAAACCCGCACTCACATTCTGAATGTTTCATGTTTCTTTTGTTTTGTGT
>VURO01002425.1:0-10098 GCA_015108175.1 Pelvicachromis taeniatus
GGTTGGTCACCGTAGCATAAGCAGTATTATTGAAATAGACTAGCTAGGCTGTTAGCTATGAGGGCTTCCTATGCTAGGCTGTTAGCTATGAGGGCTTCCTATGCTAGGCTGTTAGCTATCAGGTAGGGCTGGGACAACGCATAAAATACCTCGATGCCTCAGCGCTTTTAAAAAAACACATGGCGGCAGCGAGTAGCGGTAACGTGTCGAAACCACGCCCCTCGAAAAGCGCAGTTCTACAGTATGGGGATATTTGAACCGAACAGGAAGTGATTCAGTCTTTGCCGGCTTTGTAAGGTGGAAATGGCCGATCATAAAACGACCGTAAGTTTTCAACTTTGTTACTAACGCTGGTTTTTACCCTTTAATTCATCCAGACACCCCCCACGTAGACACACACTCACTCATAGAGAGAGATAAACACCCAACCTCCGTAAATGCAAAACTAATTTAAGTTGCTTAGCAGTAACATATATCATTAGATTAATCGATGCATCGAAAAGTTAATCACTAGATTCATCGATTCGGAAAATAATCGTTTTGCCCAGCCCTACTATGAGGGCTTTCTGCTAGGCTGTTAGCTTTGGGGGATTTTTTTTTTTAAAGAACTTTATTTAGAACAAAACCATGACAAACTAAAACAGATAGTTACTTAACAAAATTTACATAGCAATGTCACAATGTTTGGTTTTACATTAAAAATCAGACAAATCTTATTGCAAGAATGCAATCAATAAAGAAAAGTGCAACTAATTATAAGTTTATTTAATTATTAAGTTAAATAAATAAATAAAATAAAAGGGAGCAAAAACAAAAGTAAAGACAATAAGGGGATCATGATAATAATCAAAAGTAAGTTTCTATAAGCAAAACACATCTTAATTAAATAGCTAAGAAAGATCGAGCTTCTCTAATGAGGGCTTTATACTAGACTATTAACCAAACTTAGCATAAAAACTAAATTTTGTTACTTTCTTAACAAAAGTAAAAAAATCCCACAAGCTTGAAAACAGAAAGTGCAGCTTGGCATTTATACATTTTGTCTATGGTAAAGATGAATTAAACTAGCTGGAATTTTATTAAGTGGCATATTTAAGACCGGGTCCAGAGGAGTGACCTAGTCTTTATCCTCAACTCAGAGTCAAATCTGGAATCAAGTCCGAAACGTTGAATTTCAAGTCCTTTCAAGTCTTTTATTAAAAAAAACAATACAATAAAAAAAAAAGTCTTTTCAAGTAAACAGGTTCAAGTCCAAGTCAAGTCACAATTCTTATAACATTTTTTCAAGTCAAGTCTAAAGTCATCAAATTAATGCCTCGAGTCCACACCTCTGGTTATTTCTACCTATGTCTTCTTTTTCTGATAACATTAAGCTAAGCTGTTGTTCTGTAGCTCCTTCGTTAGCATACAGAGGCCCACTTTACCCCCAGTCCTCAATGACTTGCCACACATGAGTGCTGTTTGCGTTATTGTCCTGTACCATAAGACATGACTATAACACATTAGTTGAAGCAGAGCAGCAAACCCCAAAGAGAGCGTTTTTCCCCTTCATGGTCCACCTACGCTGCCCATGTCTTATCCTGCAGCTCACCTCCTGCTCCTTACCCTAATAAAACATGCTAACTGTTCATGTCCAATTATCCCTTATGTTTATTTGAATTGGTGAACATTTGGTTCTAAAGTAAAGTAAAAAAAGGGGCACACAAACACTGAGTCGCATCATGTTAGCCCACCTGCTAAGGCTGCAGTAATTGGCTCTGATGTGAGAACAGGCTGGTGGCGTCACACATAAAAGTCTTTTCCTGTCTGCGTGCTCCTGAGCCACTTTCACAGCCAGGGATTAAGTTTTGTCCCCGTCTAACAAGATTTGTAGTGTGGTATTAAAATCCACATCTGTTAAACCAGAACCGCGTGTGCTTGTCAAGAGGAGTGAAAACCATTTCATCCCGCTCACTCAGGATCAAACAGCAGCGTGATGTAACGCAGTGTCATTGCCGTATTCTAACATTTGTCCTGCAGTGAGAATGGAGTGGAGGATGAGGAGGACCTTTATGACTGTGTGTACGATGACGAAGAAGGCGGCGAGATCTACGAGGACCTGATGAAGACAGAAGCCATCCCTCCTCCGGTTTGTCCACCTCTGTAACGTCACCATGTTAATGTTGGTGGTGAAAGTGTGTTTTGTTCTTCTTGTCAAAGACTGGCTGACCACATATTTTAAGCTCAAGGGATGTTTTATGGGCAGCTTCAGGCAAAATGATGTAATTCCATTTGTGGTTTGTAAAGCGTTGGGGACATTATGGATAAAGAACACCACATCCTGCACTCATGGCATATTTTTTTATAGGTTCTTGTTTGGAAACCATTTAAAACATTAAATGGTTTAACATTAAATTTCAAATATACATTTTTTTTTATATTCAAGTTATTATTTAAAATAATTTATTTAATATTTTTTTTAATCAATGTAGCTATTCCAATGTATATTTGACCTCTTCCCCTCATATTGTGCTGATTTCAAGATTAATTTAAGAGTTTAATAAAGGGAAAATTAAAGTCTCTTAGATGCATTTTTTACAGTGAGAAAACCTGTAAAACCTCAAAGAGTTGGACTGGCTGAAAACTCAACAGATGTCAGCCCACAGTGACTGTGTGTGTGTGTGTGTGTGTGTGTGTGTGTAGGCCTTCCAGAAGCAAGCAGAGACTGACATCAGGAGCTGCTGCTTGGCAGAGATCAAGCAGACAGAGGAGAAATACACTGAGACCCTGGAGTCTATAGAGAAGGTACACACTGGCTGCCTGGTTGTCATGGTGAAGCCGAGGCATCCTCACATTACTATGTGCTGACTGAAATTTTAAGCAGGTAATCTCATCTGCATCTGAGTTTGTACTCCCGGCAGCATCGTCTCGATAAAGTGATCAGAATTCTAACCACATGTTGTTGTGGGTAGATGTGATTTGTTACCCCAACCACAGGTTCAATGTGATGCGAGTGAAGCTGCGGGCCCTCCACAGGTCTCTATTAAATCTGCTGAGGGAGTGTGTGCTGTGTTCTCATCTCAGTTAGCTTGAGTGACGAGTACTTACCCACAAAGCTGTTGTGAAAGAAAATGAGATCAAGTGCTTTTGGACGTCTTTCACTAATATACAGGTTCCCAGTACTGTTTCATAAAGTGGTGACAGTCTTTGCGTGCAGTCTGATGACCTCGTTGGTTGGAGTGACTACAGCAATAACTCCTCATACCAAAATTCTTTATTCTTATATTAAGTAAGCGTGCGACACACTCAACCTTGGTTAGGTGGAAATATCATCACTCTGTTTCACTTTACAAAGGATGACGTAAACACTGGAGATGGATTTGGGCTCTTTATCACCTTCAATATGAGAAACTGTGAAACTTTAATGACCACTTTTCGGGTGTAATGGAAACAAAAAAAGCCGTGTAGCACTCTGCACACCCAAACAAAGAAGCGAGGTGAAGGATCTGTTTGTTTTTTTGAATTTAGCAGTGAGTAAACGTTAATCCCAGCGCTCCTCCAGCCAACAGCCTACCAGAGAAAAGCCTCTCGCCTGTGGATGTGTTCCACCTTACCCGGCACTTTTCACACCACTGTCTTGGACTACTTGTCTTCTACCTCTTGTGTACGTTCACGTCTGCACAAAGACCTTGCCTGATTTCCCAGAGGAGCGCCTCAGTAGATGACTTTCGATATGAAGTGGATGGTGGAATTTAGTTTGTGCTGGCCCGCTCCTCTGAAATGTAGAGGTGACTACACCGTGGGAGCTTTCTGAGAGGAAATCATTAAATTGCAAACTCTGAAAATGAGATTATTGTCGTGACCCAGACGGTCCTGCTTGTTTCCGCTGACTGCAGCTCTTTGCAACTTAGCCCTATAATATAATAGCGTCTCACGCAAAATGACTTTCCCACTCTTACTGTGGAGGAGCGAGGCTCTTTCTCTTCACTCTCTCTCTCTCTCTCTCTCTCTCTCTCCTGCAGCACTTTATGACGCCCCTCACCATGTTCTTCTCCACAGCTGAGACTGAGAAGGTGTTTGTGAATATTCCGGTAAGTCAACGCCTTTGGACGCGGTCATCGTTGAGGGGGTTGCAAAAACTTTAACTCCTTTAAATGGTCTTTTTTCCACCGACTGTCACAACAGGAAGAACGTAGAAGTGCAAACAATGGAAGCAGTGATGGCGTAGCGTCACACTTACATTTAAGATTTTAAGTCCTTTCTTTGAATGTGCATTAAAGTAACTTGACAAAGAGACTACTGCTGCTGCTGTTTGAGAACCTTAACTGTCCAAAAACATGCTACATGCTAACATACTGACATCTGACTGATTGATTTACGGTCACTGTTTGCCTGTGAAATGCTAACAGTGACCAGACAGTAAGAATTGAATACACCTCGAGGTAACTTTAGTTTTTACGCAGGTTGACATTGTATCAGTTTTGCTGCAAAACACTCAAAAAAAAGGCGTTTCCAACCTTAATAAACATGAAGCATGAAAATTAAAAGTCAGCATTTTGGGTAAAGTCTCTTGTTGAGTGTGTTGACATATTTGAGAGCAGTACCTCAAGATTGAGTGAGCTGTGATGAGCATTTTTAAATGGGTTTCTGACGTCATTGATGGGTTTATTGGGATGATTGGGGGGGAAATCGTTAGACGCAGGGCTTTAATGATCAGCACTGAAGATTTGCTCTTGTTGTTGTTCAGGACCTGGTTAAAGTCCACAAGTGTTTACTGCTGGAAATCCAGGATTCAGTCCACCACAGAAGTGCCCAGAACCTTTACCAGATCTTCATCACTTTCAAAGAGAGGTACACATCCTCCTCCTTTAGAGTTTTATGTAACCTTTAACAGTTCTGTAAAGCTCCGATATTCTTTTCTGTACATACAAGAACCTGCAAACTTTTATGTATATGCTGCGTTATGACAGGTTTCTGTGTGTTGTGTGTAAACAGTGCGTAGGCGTGTCGCACCTACGATGATCACTTATATTTCTGTGGAGACTGAGAGCACATTTAAACTCCTACATGCTGTGTTCAGACAAGCGCAGGTGCCCAGTCCTGCTGTGGTTTCTTCACTTGTCTAATCTATCCCAGGTTGTTGATCTATGGGAAATACTGCAGCCATGTGGAGACGGCCATCGCCACCCTCGATGACATCAGCAAAAACAGAGAAGATGTACGCATGAAGCTAGAGGTAAATCACTTTGTGCTCTTCTTAAAGAGCAGCTGTTCACGTCCACGGCTTGTCAGGATGGTCAGACGACGCCCTCAAGTGTCTACCTGAGACATTGCCGGGGATGACGCTGCAGCTAGAGGCAGAAATTACTGTAAAAAGCTGTGACGCTCGAGTTTGCTTACATGTGCTTATAGAAAGTGAAATAAAACCATTTATTCCAAGTGGAACTAGTATTTTATTGATCCTTGTCTTTGTGCAGGAATGCTCAAAAAGAGCCAACTATGGCAAGTTCACACTGAGAGATCTGCTAGTGGTTCCTATGCAGCGAGTGTTGAAGTACCACCTCCTCCTGCAGGTACTGTTCTCCATCCCAGTAGGCTGAACAATCCTTTGAACATTAATGGTGTTTAAATATATTTTATTTTTGTATCACGTAGAAGACATCGGAGCATCTCGCTGTCTGTAGACCATCAGACTTTATTCTCCGGTTTCTGATTTTCAAACCTGCAATCTCTACTTTGTATCCCTGAAACTTTGTTAAGCAGGCACAATGATAAGGCGAGGATGTAGTTTGTGGTATAATGGATGAGATTAAAGAGACATGAAAAGATGCAATAACACACAAACGATTGTGGATGGTCTAATTGAGCGTCCTCTCATTTCCAGCTAAACTGCTGCTGCACAGCTGCACAGTTACTGTTCTCTTTGTAAGAGACGGAGCTCACCGAGTTTACAGACGCATCCCACTGACTGAGAGAGAGAGAGGAGTCTGTTTCCTCCTCGATTACAAAAATCACAGTTTAATAAGCAAGTGGCCTCCCTGACACTACTCCCTTCAGCCAGCAGAGGCAGCGTTGACCACCTTTTCTCCTTTGCTCCCCTCCTCTTTGCCTTCACTGCTGCGGGGCTCTCCTCCGTTCCTGTAGCTCCTTGATGACTGCGAGTCTCAAACGACCCGCACGTAATTGTCATCTGATGGAGACAATCAAGGAGGCGGTGAGAGAAAATGGATAAAGTGAAGTGGGGACTGAAAGGCAGACAGAACAAGATAAATAAGCAGCCAGACGAGCAAACAGAAAGGGGAAGTATTATTTTGAACCGGTGGAAGCTCGGCCAGCGTCAGCGAGGACGAAAACATTCCCTTTTTAATCATCCCAAACCTCGCCATCCTTGTCTTTCATTCACATTTTGAATGGGCCACATATAATGGCCTGTTGAGTTTGTCCATTATTTTCATTTTGACATATTTAACACATATGCCAGATACAAACCACATGTAGCCGCATAAATGTGTGACAGTTACGGTGTCTCCATCTGGCTTTCTCTTCGTGATAACTGTGTGTGTGCACGTGTTGAACCTATGACGAGGTTTAGATAGAAACGCAATTAATAACACAGTCGTGTGTGTGTCTGTATGACAGCCGACGCTGCTTCTTTCACTTCAGAGCGCTCGTTTACTCTTCGGGCAGAAATGTGCCGATTCCGACAGGGTTCCAGAAAACGCAGCACAAAAGTATCTGTAGGAACAAAGTGTTTGTGTCGACGTGGGCTGGGATCCCCTCGGAACAGCCGGGTAATGGCTAGCTGCAGCGAATGAAGCATCCGCCCAGCTTCTTTCCCACACGGCGACAGCCACAATCTGTACAACTAACGTCTTGTCACTTCCTCTCGCTCCCCGAGTACCCCTCTTACCCGGTTTCCTTCGCTCTCCTTTTTCTCATCAATCTCTTGCTTTTTCTTCTTCACTGCCTCTGCTCATCATCCCCGCCCGCCCGCTGTACCTGCAGCGACACGATTCCCTCAATGAGTCCATCGTGCACGGCCCCCACTATCAGTGTGACCACACCCTTACTGTGTCTGCATGCAGGTGGGAGCAAGCCTTGATAAATAGGCCTCTGTCGTGCTTCTAGTGATAATAATGCCCAGGTTGAGCTTGACTGACACCGGGGATTTGAGCAGTTCCAAGCGGACACATATATCTCCCTTAGCGGCTCAGTGTGTTATACGTGTGTGTGTGTGTGTGTGTGTGTGTGTGTGTGTGCGCAGGACATGCATGGCATCCTTCCTTATCCTCCTCTGCCGAGGTCTAGATGTCTTGTTTACGCTGTGGCGAGGCGCCGCCAAGCAATTTCAGATACTTACTTGCGCACACACTCCTGCAATAGATGAGTGCACACATACGCAGTATCTGATTCACTTCCACAGCATCCTGTGGTATCTGGAAAGCCTCGAGCCTCCAGTCCACGCGTGCCGTGTGTTTATCTCATGTAACCCATGTTTTAGGATTCATAGCCTTTCCCTCCTCCTCACATTTTCTTTACTCTGTGGTTTGTTTTTGTCCAACAGGAGCTTGTGAAACACACCCACGATGGCACTGAGAAGACCAATTTACGGACCGCCTTAGACGCGATGAAGGTACGTTTCCTTTTCACGTGCTCCTATCCTTGGGTGCACTGAAGTCCAGAACAGGGCCATTCACCCAAAACGCACAAGAAATAATCCTAAAAATGAAAGAAGTACGAGTTATCGAACGGTGATGCAGACAAAGCTGCATGTGCGGCTTTGAGCCGCTCCTCATTTTCTTTTGCCAGGAAAACAGAAAACAGGCGCAGTTATTAAAACATGTGCAGACATAAAAGTGAGTACACCCCTCACATTATTGTACATATGTAGTTACATCTTTTCATGGGACAACATTGAAGATACTACTTTACATTGTGTCGAGTAATGTGAGGGGTGTACTCACCTTTGTGAGATACTGCATGTAGAAACAGAAGAGCTGGACAGTGAACGTTTGCATTAAAGACACTCAAAGCTCTTCTTTGCCTTTGTGTTCTGTTGTCTGTCGAGATGGCCCCACACTGCTTCCACGATGTGCAGCTCTGGGGTCATTGTCTTGCTGACAACTGAATGATGCGTTCCAGTTGGTACTGCATTCCACCAGTTTTCCAAGATCTCCAAAGCACAGGCTGAAATTCAGCCCCCCACCATTACAGAGCCTCCACCGTGTTTCACAGACGGCTGGAGACACTCACCTCTCTCTTGACCGCCTTTATACATACTAACAGTGTTTGAGAAAGAAATTTCAAGTTTGGACTCATCATTGTAGCAGACCTACCAGTCCTCCAGGTCTTGTGCAGTCTGGCGTCCCTCAGCCTTTTCTCCCCGTTTCTCTTCCTTGACAATCGCTTCATGACAGCCACTGAATTCACTATAAGCCTGAACAGTAGGCGGATACATCAGGTGCTGAGTTTGTCCTATTTCCTCCTCTTCCTCTTCATGTTTCTTAAGGACATGCCTTTCTTAACTATGTGTTACAACTATGTGTTAGTTACATACATATGCACTGCTATGCTGTTTCTTCTGTTTCCACTTTAAAAGTTAATGACAGTTTTGATTTATTTGTTATTTTGATTTTACTTCACATTGTACTCACAATTCATTCTGGTAAGATAAACAGTGCGTGTATTTTTATTTGGGGTACCTGACAGGATAATTGTGTTTTGAGAGCTGAAGGTGGTCGTCAGAGGAACACGAGGACATAACTTCCTGCTTTGTTCACGTGTTTTCGGGTCCATTGTAAACAAACACATTCCCGCTGCTTTGTGTTGTTGTTTTGTACCTCAGGGGTTACCAAATAATATCCAAAAAACAAAAAGTTACCATGAAAAGTTCCACTTCATTTCACTTGCTCAACTTTTTAAACTGCAGATAAATAAAGAAGCCTTCAGTGAACGCAGTGTTTAGTCCTAATTTTGTAACCCTGAAAATCTGTTCAGTAAAGCTGAACGCTCAGCTTAATTAAAGTCAAGTTTATTTTATTGCACAAGATCATGTTTGAACAGAAGAAAAGAAAAACTGCACATAAAAGAAACAAAATCCTCGGCACAGCTGGAGACGCTCGACCGCATGTAGGCAAATGAAAAGATATGCTTCTTTGTTTTCTTTTGTGCGTGTGTTTGTGTGTGTGTGTGTGTGTGTGTAGGATTTGGCCCAGTATGTTAATGAAGTCAAGAGGGACAACGAGACATTGCGAGAAATCGATCAGTACCAGAAATCCATTGAAAACCTGGTAAAGTTCACGTTCCTTTGAAATAATGACCGACAGCCTGTCAGAACGTCTTTGCTCACGATAACCTTCATTTTCTCGTCTGCAGAATCAGCGTCTGAGTAACTACGGGAGACCCAAAGTTGACGGGGAAGTACGGGTGGCCTCGGTGGACAAACGAGCTAAGCAGGACAGGTGAGATGCTGCGATTGGCTGGACGACTTTGGTCGAACTGGAATCAGGTGTTGTGGTTGGAAACCAGCCAAAACCAGTGTTGTTACAAACTAAACCTGTGAGATTTGTGCAAACTGAAGCGAGTGAAGTGTTACTGCTCCGTTAATACAAAGCACATGTATGAGCATTTATTTTATGCTGCTCTTTAGGAGCTTAACAATAACATTCAACCAGTCCTATAGATCAAACTGGGCTGGCCACCTTTTTCCATTAGAGAGAGTTGGTGTTGTTAGCTACGCTGATGAATCTTATATGTACCTGTTGAAATAACAGTTAGCCTGGGAACTGCAGAAGCCGCACAGGCTCGTGTCACCCCTCATGTCCGTATATTTTGCTTCGAAGGAGCCAGACTTTCATTTTTTTAAAGTGGTCTTGAGTAATCGTTCTCCAGGCTTTGTCACTGTTGTACCTGAACATTTACACGGGGATGTTTTTGTTTGTTTGTTAAGCCACTTAACACTGACCTTCTTTACATCTCTTTACTCGAGAGATGAACCAGTGTTGTGTCTACACTAGGGCCGCCACAAACCATGATTCTGATAGTCGACTAGTCACCGATTATTTGTGCGATTAGTGGACTAATCAGATCATCATCCATTGGACGTAACACGTCCAGCTT
>VURO01002427.1:0-10677 GCA_015108175.1 Pelvicachromis taeniatus
CTACTGTCAGAGAAGTACACCATGCAATCACAGTATTCTGAGGAGGAAGATTGTAATGAAAACACTGACCAGGGTGGGGATGGAGAAAACGAGGCGGTGAGGAAAGAAGCACCTTTGAAAAGTCAAAGGTCACAGTCCCAGAGACTCTACTAGAATGTTTTTTCACCTTTTGTTGTCTTTGTTGGCATAATAATATTCTCCTCATTCCTCATTCTCCTCATAATAATATTCTCCTCTTACATTTCAACACTTTATCTGCGGACAGGATTTTAAAAGACAACTTACATGTTACAGATGAGTACTGTTCATTCATGTTTTGCATGTGTACGGATAAATGTCATTACAAAACCGTTGTGTTTGACGTAATGTTGTTCTTTAAACAACATTAACGAAGATCGAACATCGTTGACTAACGGGTATTTAACGTTAGACACCGTATTTTACAGATTCATAAACCCCATTTTAATTAGAGCTGAACCTGGCTGGATTGTCTGCGTATTTTGACATTTCAAATAAATATAGTCCTTAAATACATTTTGCCTGTCTTGTTTTATTGACTATAACAACACACTGGTTCCCTGCTTGCTGCCGAAATAATGTACATGTATGAGTGCCAGGTATTTCCAGCTATTATCGACATACAGTTGAAGGTTCGGCACAGCATCCACCCAGCATTTTGTTCTCCGAAATGCACATTTTCTAGTTTTTTTTGACTTGAACTGCAATTACACAGAACACACCAAGAATACCTCTTAAATTAATTTCACTTGTGTCTGCTGGCACACCAAAGCCATTTATTTTAGATTTTTAATCACTGTGTCTGATAATGTTTCTGGAGTAGGCGGCAAGAAGAGTCATGTGAGCTGTGATACTTCCCTTTCAGATTAGTCAAATGCTGCTAACACCACGCCTTTCATGAAAAGGAAACTCTGGATCTACAAAATGCCAAAGATAAAGTTTGACAAGCATAAATTGCTCTATTTGCACTAACAAAGAGCTATTAGCTGAAAATGTGTCATATCATAGCATGGTCTGCAGTGTCCTTAAAAAAATCAGAAGACAGTGGACAAGTAGAGAAAAGAGGCAATGTGAGGCCTAAATTATTTATCAGATGTACAGTATCTGAAAGGGAAAATGTTAAGAGATCAAAAAATAAATAAAAATCCAGCAGATACAAAATGGTTTCAGTAGAAGGGTGACTGTAAAAAAAAAAATTCTTAAGGATGAGAAATGCAGAGAAAGGGGAGAGGTATGCAAAATTACACAAGAACTGGAATGAAAGATCAGAGAAAAACAAAGGTCTGGCAAGATGAAGCCAAAATTGAAATTTTTAGTTCAAATCTTCAATATGTACATAGGACAGGAGAGGGGTATGGCCGTGATACAGTCATCTGTAAAACTCGGTGGAGGCTGTGTCATGGTTTAGGGCTGAATTTGAGTCAGTGGTGTTGGAGATGTTGTTAAAATTAATAAAACGCAGAAAAGTACCATCAGATTTTGATCCACCATTGAATACTATTTGTAAAGCATCTAATTGGCAACAGCTTAATTTTTCAGAATGACAATGATCCCACACACACTGCCTGTGCAGTAAAAGCATTCATGGATAGAAAAATACACAATGGGTCACTATCAGTCACGAACCGGCCACCCCAGAGCTGGACTCAACATTATTGAAGCAGTGTAGATCATGTTGACAGAGAACAGAACAAAAGTCAAATAGAAGAGCTTTGAATGTTCCCCAAGAAGCCTGGAGAAGTATCCCTGAAGACTACTTAAAGAAGCAAGAAGAAAGCTGCCTGAGAGAGTTCAGGCTATGAATTGTACAAACTCTGTTTTTACCTTATATACAGTCCATGCATGTTTGCAGGCATCTTTATAATTCACTGCGCCGATTTCCTAGCAAAATATAAAGAAATGAGAAATTGCTCAAGACTTTTCCACAATACTGTATACTTAGCCAATAAATAAATAAATAATTAAATACATTTCTCAGTTTTTAACAGTTAATAAATTGTTTTTTCATTAAATACCAAGTTAACACTACAAACTATTTGCAAATCATGTCCATTTCTGGACGTACACCCGTATCATCCTCCGCATCAGCATGGCCCCTGTAGACTTCTTATGTTGTATACTTTCAGTCCCAGCTAGACTTTTACCCCATCACATAGCTGCTCGCGGCAGATTATGTTGCAGTAAATCCATAGTCCTGTCCTTCACACCTGCTTAGGTTACTCACTTTATTCCGTTTTCCTTGTGGATCTTGCTTCGTATTTATGACACGACGTTCACATGGCCTCATTTCCTACATAACCGGTTGTTGGGCTGAGAGCCAAGTTAGTGAAGGGTGGGAGGCAGCAGTCTTCCGTTTTTTTGCCCAGCAAAGAGTGTGGCAGAGTAGCACACCGATCTATTAATATTGAATCAAGCAGGAAATAGAATCTGCTCACCCACTGTTCTCCATCTGGGGTCAGGAGATTAGCAGGAGCCGAGAGAAAAAACACGAGCAAACACACATACACACACACTTAGCCTATCGAGAATCACAGGCCTTTTCAAGAGCTGGTGTGGGATTCCCTTGTGAGTTGGCAGCACTTCATGGTCTTTGGCACAGGGGTCATTCATTGCTATGGTGCTTGCAAGAAAGAGAAATTTTCTGATCTTTAACCACATCTGTGTAGTGCTCCATTATTTATTTGTCTGGTTTGCTGAAGGGGAAATGTACCATTTCTCTTATACGATGCTGTTCTGTCTGTCCCAAGTTCAGTTCATGATATAAAAGCACATTTAAATTAATTTGACCCTTTGGGGGTTGCAGCTTAGCAACTTTACAGCAATGGTTTCCCTCCTTTTCTACTGACACACTCCATTGCTCTGATGAATTATTTTCAGACTTGCAAACAAGAACAAAGCAGTAAAGCCTTGACTGACCCTTTGGTCATGTTAACAGAAATACATGTGCCGGTGAAAATGCAATCCTACCCCCTTCTTCTTAATTGCCTTCTATTAGCAGTGATACAATCAATTTTCAGAAATTCACATTTTATCTCAACAGTGCAGACTGTTTCTGTTGTGCATAAGCTCACACTTTAGCCTTACCAAGGATCTTTTATTTTATTCTTCTAAACAATAAACATAGTGCCTTAACTGTGCTTGCATTATAGTTTTTCTCCGATACTCCGTTGCTCTGATTGTGTATTCCCCAAAAGATGCAGTCACGTAGACTAGCAGCAGAAGGCTACAGCTCACCCAAAATAATTTATTCAGGTTTGACAATCTCACAACTAAATGACAGCGGCACCCTGGCCAGGGTGTACTCCGCCTTTTGCAGTAAAGCTGGAAGAGGCTGCAGTACCCCTGCAAACCCAAATTGGATAGATAGTTGAGGAAGTAGATGGATGGATGGAACTAAATGAAATTTCCCTTGATATCTTCCTAAAACTGGGCTAATCTGCACATATGCCTTGACCATCCAGTCATACAAGTTAATAGTAATTTAACTCAGGTTAAAATTATGTTGCAAAGTTCACAGGCAAATGCGACTCACTGCAGATTGCAAACTACCTGATGACATGTGCTCCTGTTGCAACCTGGAATAGTCAATATCCACAACGTAATCAGTCTCTCTAGTCATTTCATCTTCTTCTTCTTTTTTGCCTTAATTGTCAGCTACGCACATGACCAAATGTACCATCCAAATGCAATGCTATTAACAGAAGTATTTTTTGTCTTAGATATGTCAAAAAGTATCAATTTGAATTCATTTATTGTGGAACAGGATTGTTAACATCCTTTCTATGTCTGTTCTCATCACAAATCTGAGTTAAAATAATACACGACTCCAGCCAAAGTGAACTATCTATCTATCTATCTATCTATCTATCTATCTATCTATCTATCTATCTGTCTGTCTGTCTGTCTGTCTGTCTGTCTGTCGATATTGAGTCTCTGTACACAGTGGTAAATGGGCTAAAAATGCATCTGCAAATTAAGCTTATTCAGATGTTGGAATTCATATGACATCATTAATTCAGTGTTTGGTGTAATCTGCTTAACTTTTGGCTCCTGTCCCAGATCAAATCAATTTGAAAACAGCCCTATTAAATTATAACTTAGATGTCAGAGTGTTTATAAATAGTTTTATCTGTCATGGAACTTTAAAACAATTTTAAGAGTAACACTGTTACTAGAGTTTTACCGTCTTCTTTCTATGAGTTAGATGAGAAGATTAAGAGCAGCCCATACACATTTAGTGTATGTATTTGGGGTCAGTTTGACAAAATGGAAGGAAATTGTTATAAAATGTTCTATAAAATGATTTTACAATTCTTTACCCCAGCTGTGTACAAATCGCAAATTGTGATATTAAATGCAATATATATATATTTTTAAAAAGACAACCAAAGGAGTTTATTTTAACTCACACTCAGCCAAGGTCACAGACTCATTCTTCGCCTACAAATAATTATCTTTTTTGTTTTGACTGTATCCACGGACGTCCAGATTACAGGGGGAAAAAACAGACTCGCACAAACACAGAAACAATATCTTGATGGAGGACACATCGTTTTGTGAATGATGCTCAACAGTGACAGTGTTAGACTATTAATGTATCACTGACAGAACTGTTCTTGGCTTTTTAAAGTTTGGTAACGCGTATGGAAAAAAAAATCTAATCAATGCGTCTGAGGTTCATAACCTTATATTAAAGGTAGAAAGAAACATCACCTTTTCAGCTGCTGCCGTCAAATCCTTCAGCAAGAGTATTAAAACTAGACAAGAACTGACTTAGAACAGATGAATTACAGAGGTATTCCCAAAAAACAAAGCATATTGAATTAGCCACATCCCTTTTAGGTCACTGTACACAGTAGTTAATCAGTAACAAAATTAACGGTGAAATAAGACTCTTGAAATCCAATAAAATACTGGCAGTACGTCATCCCTGCTGTTAATTAACTACAAGGTTGGAATGTATTATTTCATACAATACAGTGTAGTAATGTTTGGGGACTGGATGAAGCAGAAACTGATAAAACCAGAGGGAGATATTTGGTGCGACCTTTGTACAAGATGTTAACAAACATCCCACGAGCTTGTTTAAATAAGATTCTGTTGTGACAGATGTTTAATGGAATTTGGATCCTTTGCCCTGTCAAAATGATAAACAGCAGGGTTTAATGAACAAGAATTACACATGAAGCCATAAAACAGTAGCTGTGAGATATGTTAAGGTTTTATATATGAGGACATAAAATTAATTTGGTCCTTAACCGGTCTTAAAATGAAAGAAATACAACCTGAGATGAACTACAGCATATAAAATATTCCACTTTATCATTTATTTAACAAAAACGAAGCCAAAATGCAGAAAGAGTGTGTGAAAAAACACCCTTACTGCCTCTACAGGAATTAAGAGGGAAAGAAACAGCTAGATGCTACTAATCAAAATACACTTGATTTCTTAATCAACAGCAAGTGTGAAAAGCAAAGGTTTGGGCAGTTTGCTGGCCTGGAGCACTCAGGTGTGTCTTAATAATGAGGAAGTTCATCAGCTTTCCAGTAAATTAACTCCAAGGTTAGATTGTGCAATATTCAGACAAGATGTCAAAAACCGAAGAGCTACATCTCAGTCTCTACAGGCCTCAGTTAGCATGTTAAATGTTAGAGCGCATGACAATACATTTAAAGAAAGATTGAACAAGTATAGGTTGCTTAGAAAGACTACACGGCAGCACGGCTTAGGTTTGCAAATTTGCATCAGAACAAGTGACAAGACTTTTGGACCAATGTCCTCTGAATAGACGACAGGGCATTGATCCCAAGCACAGGAGCAAATCTAGAACAGAATGGCTGAAAATGAGAAGAATCAACACGTTACAGTGGCCCAGTCCAAGTCCAGACCAATGACCGTAAAAACATATATTTATTATAGATATTATTCATGTATTATTAAATATTAAATTAAATGACTGAAATGCTATGGCAGAAAAAAGTCTAATTAAGACTAGGGCAATTAATGTTCCCAAGGCACACATGTGAAACTGGGATTATTGTTGAGGGCCACACTTATAAGCTTATAAAATTAATATTGAGCCGAACCGAGTTAGGCTTGTTGGTGCGGCCTTCTTTTTTAAATATTATTTATTTATTTTATTTTATTTTCAGTTGTTATACATGGGACAGACAGGAGCAAGGGAGAGAACAACAGAGGGGACGAGGGACAGTGAGAGAAGACGAAGAAGAAAAAAAAATCCACCGGATCACCTGTTGAGACAAACAAAGAGAAAAAAAAGCAAAAGAAAACAAGCAAAAGTAACGCAGAGAAACACAATATGGGGACCACAGTAATAACCTAGATTAACAGTAAATACTAAATATTGAATATTATTGTGCAGCACGCAGCACTGACAGCACGCAACGTGCTCCAAAACAGCAGCCAAGAAAGGTGTAGATTGCATCTCTGAACACCTGTGTGTACACCTGTGAGCACACCTGTGTGGATGAGCGTGCTTGTATTCAAAAGGTTTCTCCATGTAACGATCTGTCAGAGGGTGTGGGGAGCCATAGCCCCGTTCCCCAGGGCATGAAGCAGGCACGGAGGAGATGCAGGCCCCAGACATCCAGAGGTCCCCAGAGCGCGAGAGCCCAAGGAGGACCACCGGAGGGGCAACCGGGCCATCCTCCCGGAAGGAACTGAGGAGAGCCCCAGATGAGGGGTCACCCTGCAACCACGGAGCAGAAGCCAGAGGGGGCCGCAGTTACGTGCCGGCGGGCTCCGCCAGCAGCCAGCTGCGCCAGAGCAGACTGGGCCCAGGCCCAGATGCCAGAGGCATGAGGGCCCCCCCATTCCCTTTCCGGGGAGTGGGGGGGCCTTCTACAACAAGTCCACCGGGACCTCCACAATGATGCAAAAGACTGATAGTCAAATTGAAAATGAATACTTCAAGTTATTACTGATAACGGTGGGTCTACCAGCTCTTGAATCATTGAATCATTGAACTTTATTTTTTGCTGCAACAAGCATTTACTTTTAAGAACATATATACACAATGAAGATAGTATTTTCTCAGCATGGAAGTCCAGAGCTGAGGGGTTGTATATGCAATGTGCATACATAAAATTGCTCAGATGATTAGGGGCGTGATCTGTCATGTGATAAAGCACCCGAACAAAGTAGAACCTTGGGGACACCTATAGGCTTAGATTTCTGCGGTTTGCTGCATAGTGATCAGGCACCAACTGGAAGAAGAATGAAAGGAATTCAAAACAGAAATACTGCTGTAGAGGATCACAGTAACAACATGTGATCTCAGTATGGTTTGTGTGATCACAGGGTGCTTTGATATCTGTAATAAGGCCAAAATACCAAGATCCATAAACAATATGACACAGTATACTTGAAAACCATTTAAAAATATATAGTATGGGAAGTCAAAATTAGCCAATTAACCCATGGCACCCTGTTTTCTGTTCTAGTAGCTTGTAGCTTCTTTTACAAAACTAGTCGTCAGATAAACGGAGACTTTCACATCCTTACATATAAAATCTAGACTTTCTGTCTCTGATGCAACCCCCTACACCCACCCCCGGTTTCTGAGTACACAAGCACATTTCTGGTCCCCTGCTCTGTAGCTGCAGAAATGCAGCCAAGCTTTTTCTGTGAAGGAGTTTGAAAAAATAAGAAGTGACAACATTAGGCAGGCTGTGACATGTACTTAGGATGCAGTACTTGTAAGACAAAGGACCCACCTGTTGAAATCAGGTTTTGTTTGGCATTGTTTCAGTCCAGAAACTCAGAGCATTAAGGCACGTAGGCATCTCCCAGAAAAAATGTTGAAGGTAAAACAGAGCATCATAGTGGGGAAGAAATGTGTCATGGTTGTTGCTGCCAGACGGGTTGGTCTGAATATTCCAGATACTGCTGATCTGCTGATCTACTGAGAATTTCCCACACTACCACCTCTAATGGTTTACACAGAATGGTCCAAAAGCGATAACATATTCAGTGAGTGGCAGTGCTGAATGACAATGCATTGTTGATGCCACAGATCACTTGTTACAACCAAGGTTTGCAGAAAGACATCTCTGTATGCACAACATTTTGAACCCTGAAGAAGACGGGCAACAGCAGCAGAAGACCACCCGTGTCAGATAAGAACAAGAAACAGAGTGTCAACTTTTGCTGCGAGATTTGGATGGTAGGCTCAGAATGTGGCGTAAACAACATCAACAGTTCAGGCTGCTTGTGGTGTAATAACGTGGAGGACAGTATTGTTGACATCGTGTCTATCCCTTTATAAGCACAGTGTGCCGCCCATCTTCTGATGTCTGTTCCAGCAGGATAACACAAAACTCAAATCACCTCAAACAGTTTTTTTGAATATGACAGTTAGTTCACTGTACCTCCACAGCCACAAGATATCAATGCTTGCTTTTATAGACTTGTGTAATGGGACTGAAAACCCTTGAATTAAAAAAAGAAGAAGTGATACTTTCATCCAAATAATGGTATGTCTGATAGACATATAAACAACCATTCAGAAAGAAAACAAGACACTGACTCATGTTTAGTGACGGTATGTAAAATCACCTGCAGTTTAGCTCTAAAACACTAAAGGCATGACAGACGTCTTTGTCAACAGTCACACGGTGTGAAAAGGTGTTTGTCTTTGTTCTGCACATTGCCACCATGAATTTTAAATGACACAACTCAGATGCAATTAAAGTGCAGACTTTCAACTGTTCACAGCAAAATCTTACAAATACAAGCACAACACCTCAGATCATCTCCACACCT
The DNA here is from genome assembly GCA_015108175.1 of Pelvicachromis taeniatus. Lineage (NCBI taxonomy): Eukaryota > Metazoa > Chordata > Actinopteri > Cichliformes > Cichlidae > Pelvicachromis > Pelvicachromis taeniatus. Next base: position 8,804 of record VURO01002427.1, read on the forward strand.
CTCATCTACTGAACTGATAATGACAATAACAAAGGAATTGCCCACACTTGTCCATGAAATAGCCTTTGAGTCAACTGTCCAATTAACTTTGCCTTAAAAAAAGAGGACGGCACATGTTAAGGAGCCGAAACTCCCAAGCCCTTCATCTAATTTGAATGTGGAAACCCTCAAATGAAAACTAAGACGTTACACATTGTGTCCATGTCCATTATATAACTATAATTGGAATATGTTTCGGTAAACAGGTAAAAAATAAAAACTTGTGTCAGTGTCCAGAAATAAAATGCTGAATATTAACCTCTATGGTTTACACAGAATGGTCCAAAAGCAATAACAATGGTAACAATGGTAACAATGGTATATAACAATAAGGTGCCATTTCTGAGAAATTTTCATTTTCCTCATATTAACCCTATAAAGCCTGAACCATTAAATAATTGCCTTTTTAAAAAAACTGGACTGAAAAGATGAGATCACTGTAGAGGTCTAAAAAAAACCCCAAACAAAAAAAAACTGTATCAAATATGATACAGTTGGCATTACAGGGTTTTACAGAGGCATTTAATTACAAGTTACAAATGTACAAGATAATTTTTAATTAAAAGTTAACTCACAGTAAAGAGCATCCTGCCTTCAAATAGTTTCAGAGAGGAAGAATAAGGTTTCCTGTTTGCGCAATATATCCCGTGACTGTGCTAAAACTATTTTTATGAGGTGTGTCCTACCTGAATTTGCATCTGCTGAAGAGTGGAGGGAGCTAGTGAGTGCGCACTCCTGTCATTTATCAGAAGCACCGGTTCTAAGAATTTCATCAAACCTGAAGGCTTCCAGGAATTTTGCATAGTCGAGAACGTTTGTTCTCAACTGTGTAGTTTGGTTTAATCAGGGAGCGCTCATTTCTGGAATAGCTCCAAATACTCTACACCTCTCATGTTGCAAAATTTGTACTTACACATCTCACTGTCTTCAGATAAAGCATAGAGGGGAAAACAGAGCAAGGAGAAGTATTAAATGATTACTCACAGCTGGAAAAGACAGGTGGCTGGTCAACAGCCACGAACAAAACTAAATGCAACATTAATCCAGGCAGCCCGTCAAATGGTAAAAATAGCTTGCATAACGAATTATAAAGCTTTATATTTTTACTTTTAACGGTAGCTAGAGTAGGTCAGCGAAATAAATTCAAACTATTCATCGTTCACAGCCTTTCTTGGCCTTCTTCATTCACTCATACATCCATATGAGGAGATTAATGAGATGAATGCCGGTGCTCAGTACGCTAATCCTCTTTTCCATCTTTTAGGCTAGCGGTCTGGAAGCTAGCTCCAAGATAATCCTGACTTTTACCCCTTTTATAGTGGACAAAGACATCCCACTAAAACAAACTAGAGTCTTGTTTTTAATCCTTTATAGTAAAAGGGTTCAATCTTCTTTCCCTGGTCTAATGGCCCTGCAGCATTCACTTTATCAGAAACGGGTATGTTTGTGATCTGGGATTGGAAAATGACAGCACGACATTTATAATAAGTATTTTAAATGCACAAATACTGACTAAAGAATCTCACATGGAGACATAATGAGACACAGCAGTCGCTTTACCTTCTATAAGAACCAAAAATGATCTACTACGTTTATGTGTATTTATTACTTCTTAGCCATACACGTCATTTAAAAGATGGCCATACCTTTGAAATCTAAAGAATTGGTACCACTTTATGATATGGCACTTGTTTATATTGCTAAGTATTAGGTAAATTAAGTAGGTAAATTTCTTTGCATTGTAATTTCAGGTAAAATAGTACACTTCACTAGTGTATATAACACTAGTTGTGTTATATACTCACCCTCTCACTCTCACCCTCACCCTCAATCTC
>VURO01002430.1:0-13930 GCA_015108175.1 Pelvicachromis taeniatus
GTAAAAAAAACAAAAAAAGGGGGGGGGGGGGGGCAACCGGAGGAAGAAAATTGGGATCCTATCTGTGTTTGTGCAATTGAATCTTTCATATCATAATCCATAATCATAATCCAGTAGTGTTTATGGAAAATTTCTTCTTTTCTAAAATCTTTGTTTTCCACCTCGACTTTCATACTGTGGGATTTGGAATCCATCAGTAGGGGGAGTCAGGACTAGCCATTTACATGTATACTGTAGATGTGCTTTGGGTTCATGGAAAGCCCTGTTTGAGCTTGTGGGCCACTAGAGGGCGTTCTAGTAACAAATTAATTCTACATTCAACCTCCTACTGTGCCTTGGAGACATCTAATTCTCCTGAAATATCCTAATTTTTGCATATAATTCCAAGATTTTAATTTACATGAATGTGCCTCCTTGGCTTGCTTAAATACGCAAAACTAGACTTTAATTTCAGTCACATTACAGTGAATAGCTATTCTTCAAGAATCAGAGCCTCGGAGCTTCCTCTGCACATCTCTTTTTTAAACTAAGGGATTGGCTGGATGCCACAAAAGGTCCGTATTATTGCATTTATATAAATCAACGTTTCTTATTCTGAAATTAATATTGCATTGTAGGAACCATCTTAACCAGAGGCTGACTCACTTTAGGATGCAGATGAAAAGGTGCCACAATTTCCTGACTGCAGGTCAGGATAAAATCCTGATTTCGAAATACCCAGCAGTAATCATGCAGTAAGACACTGATCGGACCAAAAGAAAACTCTCTAAAGCTTTGTTTCAGGGATTTAGAGATTATTTTTAACCACAAGAAGACCGCCACATTGTTTCCTCGCATCTTTCGTACCCACCTGTTTGTGTTTGTGCATTTGTTCAGGGATATGGGTGGGGTCTCTATTATTCTGGCTCTCAGCTCCACTCATCTTACACAGTTGCTTGCAGTTAGCTCATTATCTCCTCATCCTGCTCACCTGCCTCTCAGCTTATTGTTATGCAGTGCACGTACTCCTGCTCCTCAACTGTTCTCTGGTAGACTGTTGTTTGCTAGACTAACTAAAACATTTTTTTTCCTAGTAATTTAGCTTTTACTGTTTTCTATTGCTTATCTACCTTTAATTTCATCATCTATTTGTTTTCTCTCTGCTCAGCTTCATGGCTGTTTGCTAACAACCCACAAACAACCTCACTGTGCTCCTCACTCCACACACAGTCCATCCTCCAGTGTCAAGTCCAAATCTGGGGAGTAGGAATCCAGTCGAAGCCAAGATTTGAAACCATTTGTTTTCTTCTGAGAGCTGGCTGTCTCTCTAAACTGAGCAGTCACACAAAATTAACCTTGGTTGAGGAGGCTGCGCAGAGCAAAAATCCAGTGACTCAGTTCTACAGTTCTTTGAAAGTCCCTTACAAAGATTAGAGAACCTGCTAGATGGATTAGCACAAAGCATTTTTAGGATTTTTTTAAAAAAGTGTTTGGCAAAAGGTAGAATAAGCAAAGCTGACTGAACAGTCTTCACAGAGTTTGACTGAAGAATGAAATTCTTAAGTAAAAGGAATTTTAAAAAGATCAACATTTTCTGATAAGAGAAGGTAGCATTTTATTTACTTATTTCTTTCCTTGCTATGGGATATTTTTATGATTTAAAATTATAAATGAAAACAATTTTATCCTAACTTAACTGACAACAACAAACATTACATACTGCTCCACAATTGTTTACTGTCCCCTGCCGTCTTTACTGAAGGCAGAACATCCCTGTGTCAAATCAAAGTGTGTTTTATGTGTTCCCTATTCCATCAGATCAGAACTGGAAATTTTAAGTGCATTTTCTGACATTTAATAAAAATAAATAAATAAATCCTTGTGAGAACATCCACAATTTAAGTTCTACTCAGTGTTTCTGTTGTAGTTTTACTCTGTTATTTTAACATGGCCTTTGAATTTGTACACGCATGACCCAATAAGAAAAACAAAATCACACTGTCATACATTCTCAGATTTACATGGTATAAGGAAAGTCAGTTAAACTGAAGCATGGGTAGATTCTGATGCCATTTAGGCCGACACTGGGTGAATCGATAAGGATGACTTTTGACAGTTCAGCCTCTTCAAGAGTGAATAAAATGTCAAGTATATGAGTAAAGAGCAGAGCATGAGAGAGCAGCCTTGTTCCTCAGTCCGCTGGGCAGTAACAAAAATGTCTCTGTCGGCTTTGAAAAACATACTATAGCCTATCTAAGTGGTTTCAGTAAAAACTAACATACGCCATCTTTGCATTTCTCTCTTTTCTTAACCACTTATCCAAATTATAAAATAAACTGTAGGTAATGATGTACCCTTTGCCATTTAGTGATGGTGCGATGTTGTTTGTAGTAGAATGTTTCAATTTTTTCACCCATTTAATGTAATATGAGGTAACTTGACTACTGCATATAAAAACAACGGGACTGCAGTTACTGAAAGAAATTTTATTTTATTTTTTATTGCTGAAAAATTTCTGTTCAGATTGAATATAATTTTATAATTAAAATTTAGAACTTTGTACCTACAAGAATAGAGAGGGACTAAGTGGAGAAGCAGGTAGTTAATGGTATTGAAGGTGCCTGGGGAAAAGGAAATGTTTTGTAAGGTCAAAATATGCCCTTAGTTTTGTACACATTGTTTCACCACCTTTTTGTTGCTTAAACTCAAAGAGACAACAGATTTCAAACCTTAGTGGGATGTGGCATTATACTGTACTAGTGCAGTCCCTACTGTCACAACCATGTTAGCATCTGGTAGACGTCAGCTGAAGTTTATTTATAAGCCTCCTCGGTGGTATGACAAGAGGTCACTGAAGAGCGTGACACCATCTAGGCCATACATCAAACATGAGAGCTTACATTATAGAGCAAATAGGTCCCACGCACAGAGGAGGGGAAAGAGCCATGATTTGTTCTGACTTTGTATTCATATTCATATCACTCACCTGTAGCAAAAATATGTGACCATCTGAAGTGCAAAATATGGCTGCCCTCCACCAGAATGTTTAAGGTTAGCGATTAAATTAAAATGAAATATGCTGCACTTTTCTGTTGCACGGTCTTGGGTGTGTATTGTTCTGTTCTGTCTGTGTTTTTTGCAATTTTTGCACACTTGCACTTTATGTAGTCCTGTGTTGATTGACTGTTATATGTAGGACGATTAGTCTTGGAGGAATGCTGTCTATTTTCATTGTGCACTGTACCACTGTATATAGTCAAAATGACAATAAAGCCAGTTGACTTGACTTGAAATAAAACCTACAGAAATTCCGCAGGGGTTTGATGTGTTAGCGATGGGTAGGAGGAAAAGTACAGAGTGCAAGTGGGTGAATTTGTGGTATAGTGGTCTGGCAGAAATCATGTCAACAGACAAATGGTGATCACCTTCAGAAGGAAGAGGACGGCTACACAGCCTGTATCTATCATGGAACAGAATATTAATGATGTGGAGGGGTAGAAGTACCCGGGCGTTCACATTGACAGGCTGAACCGGAAGACTCAGTCTTCCAGAAGCTGTACACATAAATGGGATGGGCAACCAGTAAGCTGAGATCCTTTAACGTGTGCGGCAAAATAATGGAGATTTTCATTCATTCAGCTGTAGCTCAGGTTACTTTAGTGGTATTACAGTCACTTCAAAGATCAGTAACCTACTGATTCAACTCTATTGCTCTCTCTTTCATACCACATGTAGAAACTCTTTATATTACCACTTAAGCTGCTGTAACAAAAGAATTTCCCATATATTGGATAAAATAGCTCTTACTATTAAATAACCCATGCCTGAATGCTAAAGCTTTTAAGTGATGATTGTTTTAGTAACAAATAGTTTAATGAGATATTAAGCATCATTACTCCTCACAAAGGAGCTTAACAAACTCCTACCAGTGTGGTGTAGTTTGTTTATAGCCTGAAGTTAACACGTTACTTTTAGCAGCAATATCTTGCTGAACTAAACATGCAAGTAACATAAACATTTAAGCTTATTTTAAACATTTAGAGCTTATTTTCTACAACAATCCCCAAAAAACTTTGGCAAAATAGAGGGAACCAGGGTAATGCTAACTTAACAAATAAAACCAGGACTGTGCCAGCATCACATGACATCATACATTTGACCGGCTCTGGCACAGATTGCCTAGCAACAGGGAGGAGAAAATGAAACCATTCCTGATTCACTGCTCTCAATCAGGTCGCATCAATACACCTGCCAGATTTAAAAGTAGATCACATGAATGATTGTTCAGACGAGATAAACCGGCAGACATATTTATATGTTTTGCCTCTTAGCTTTAGGTGTTACAAATGTCCAGATTGCAAACACTGTGAAGTTCACACTCATTTGTCCCCATTCCACCCCCCACCCCCCCTTCAAATGTGGCAGCAGAGTGCACTTCTTGCCTTCATCTTCATAGATTAACTTTGACTTTGCCAACCTCACATGATTATTGCTCAGATTGATTGATACACAACGTCCTGGACCTGCTGTTGCCTGCAGAAAAAAGCCACAGAAAATATTTCATACACCTGTGGACTTATGTTGAAAAGGACGTTAATTATTTTTCTGTCATTGTGCATCTGAGTGGTAATTGGAATGGATGGCAAAAAGCTTTCTCCCTGGCTTGGAGATAATATGATATGGACAGCATATGTGAGCTATGAAGGCGGGCTAGTTGAAGCATGCCATTTAAATGAGGTTAAATAGGACAGCTTAAACTGCAGTTTGTTTAATAATCAGAAACACGGCTGAAATAAAATAACAGAATAAAGATAAGGGAGGATATTTAAATAGGGTGAGAGCGAGGAAGCATAAAATAGATGCAAATTTACATTGCATCTGTGTTTTGTTGTAATGCAGGAGAATCACTCTGAAAGCCACTCACATTATTATTCTGTTCTGCTTATGGCTTCTTACTGAAACATACATATCCTGCAGGGGTTTGGTAAAACAGCCCTGCAGGAATGGTCTCGTACTGGTATTTAAGAGGGCAAAAGTAGACAACCGTACAAAGTGTTATACATTTTATTCATGTTTTTTCTCTCATTTTGTTATGTGGAATTTTTATTTGTGTTGGTAAGTTTTGCATGACATGCATGACAGCTTCTTAATATTATCAAAGCCTTAACATACAATTTGTAATAAAAATAAAGACCAGGATTATAAAAGGAGAGTGTCATGGTCTGGGTGAGTCACAGTAAATTTCCACAGCCTCTGCCGTCCTCTTCTGGGTGGAGCCCTCGTGGCTCCTCCTGGGGCTCCCACCTGATGGCAATCAAGGCAGCAGTATTTTAGACCGGCGTTCTCAACCAGCGTTTGCCAGAACGTCAGCTAACCCATGTTAATGTGTGACCTCATGTAACTTATAGTATTTATGCCCACCTTGTTTTCCTGTCTCCTAGTTGGTTCATGGAAGCCATTCTACAAACCTCTCCATAGCCCTGCTCACCTGGACGCTGACCGTCTTCACACTGTTGCTGCCGATAAATCCTCTCAGTTTCTGCCGCTTACACCTGCCTGCCTCCCTGTGCTACAGCTCAGTATCCTGGACTCACCCAGAACCTTTGTTGCTCACCTTCCCCTCCTGCCTCTCTCCTCCTGCGAACAAGTAAAGCATCCCAGCTAATTTACTGGACAAACTATCCACTGTGCTTCCAGACCCACCAGACTCTCCTCTCCTTCTATTACAGTGCCCTTGACCTGCCTCTGCTTCCCCCGCCAAGTTATCGTGCCCAGCCGTCACAGTGTCCCCTCACAGTTCATGTTATTTGCAACCTTCCCTTAGCTCTAGTCTTACAGTTCACGCTCCTAGTTTCTGCTCAGTTCATAGCCATTCACAATTCATGTTCATAGTACCTGCCCAGTTTACAGCCATTTATCCGTTCACATTGTCATATAAAATACTTTTGCTTATCACTTAACTGAGTCTTGGGTTGAATCTCCATTTCGAGTCAATCTCTCATCTCGGGCTACTGAGCCGTGACAGAGTTTACAGTATGCTGTGACAGACCAAGACTATTTTATAGCGCTGGCCAGGTTGAGAGCCATAAGTACACTGGAGGACGAAGGATGGGCTGCACCTGTGCTTCTAACTTGGTTAAGTGGTTAAAGAAATGTATCAGTGCAACGCCAGTTCAATGCGAATATTCTTAGCTCTGTATTGGACTGGAACAAAAGAATAGTCCGTCTATAGTTTGTAGTGTTCAGCCCTTGGCTCCTCTTCTGCTGCTATACCCACCATCCTCTACATTTAGCTAGCATATAATATCAAATATTAGTTGGTGATTGTGTTCAGTTCACTTCAAAGAAGCCATTATGTATATACTGTATTTTGTTCATTTATTCGTTAAATGTTATAAATGGTTAGTTTTAGGACAGTCTCATCAAAGATCCTGCATCGCAAACAACAAAGCCACATTTTTAGGTTGATGTTCTTTTAGCCCATTGGTTATTTCACCACAGTTTACAGACCTTCATGGTAAACACCTCTTGCACTGATTAAGCCTTTTCATGGTTCCACTTGTCTTGAGAGACCATTAACTTGAAAGTTACTCCCCTAGACCCTGTAGACCCTGGTCTCTGGGGCTCAAGTACAGCTTTATTTTATACCTTTGTGGGAGACATGGAAATGATGCACTATTCTCTCGAGGACTGTAAAGAAAGGGACCTTACATCTGAGGAACACGAGTCATCCTACTGCCCTTCTGTATAATACTGCATACATGTACTAGCGTCATACTTTCAGTTGAATATAAACATTGAAAACAAATAACAGTTTTCCCATTTATTTATTTCATTCATCTGAGTCTGATTGCTGCTCCTCAACTAATACCACCTGAAACACAATCAGATTCTTTTTGTTATTTTGGTATAGTTTATATCCGATTATTGCACTGGTATGGTTAGAACATTATTCTGCAATTTCATGCTATTTGTTAGATAATTTGATTATCCATTTTGTCTTATGGATAATCTAAACTTTTTTCCACATTACATTATGAATGCAAGAATAGTCTACAGCTACTGTAAATCACTGTTAATCATAACACGTAGCAGAAAATGTTAGTTGAGCTATGAACTAAAGACTGTCTCTAATCAGTGTATGTTACGATGGGCTGTGAAACTGCAGTTTCACTCTTGTTAGTTGGCTGTCTTCTCCTGGCAAGCCTTATCTTCAATGTGATTACACTGCAGGCTGAAGAAAATCTTTTTACATGGTGTGTGCTGCCAACTCAGTGTTTAATCAAGGCTCATGCTTATTCTTCAAGTTAACCACATCACTCAATAAAACGGTTTGATTTAGGTGACCTTCAGGTAAAGAAAATTATGGTAATGAATGAAAGAGGCTCATATGATGTGTTTATTTTTTGGATCGTGTGTTATATTTTATAGTAGCAGTAGATTACTAGAAAAAAATCCTATGTGTGGCAATTCAGCAGATAGAAAAAGAAATAAACCAACAAGAACAGAAAATGATGTCGCATTGCACTCCTGTCAGCTCAGAACAGAAATCTGAGGCTGCACATGGTTGGCTTTGTATTTGATGTGAACAGTTTTAATGCATGAAGCCAACCTGTCTTATGTTGTGTCCAGGTTGCTGACTGTGATGTAATTCTGTGGGGAATGTTTTCTTTTCACTTTGGGTGCCTAAATGCCAATTAATAATGGTTTCAAAGACAAATCCTCCTTGAGAATTGTTCTCACATGTGCATCCCCTTATGGCCACAAGTTTCAGCATCCTCTAGTGGCTACTTACCATGAAAATGAACCACATCCCAAAGAAAAATCTTCTCGAGCTAGTTTCATAAGCATGAAAATGAGTTCAGGGGATTTCAGTGACCTTTCCAGTTGAGATATCGGTATCCAATAAAATTGCTTTGGGATGTGGGATAATTGGAGATTGACAGCATAAATGTCCAGACGACAAATCTGCATAAACTGTATGATGCAGTCCTGTCCAACTTAGAGCAGAATTTGAAAGGACTGTTTCAAAAATGAAGGGTTTAAAAGCAAACACAAACTCAGTATTCCAACAAATTGCAAATTGGGCATACTTCAGCTTTCCTTGACACACACTATTTTAAAAAATACTTGGTATACACAGTGGTGCTGGAAAGTTTATTTAACAGAAAGTTTTCAAGTACTGAACTTTTTGAGTATGCACACCTGTTTAAGGAGAGTAGTCTCAGGGTTGTGAAAGCAGCAGATGCAATTACATATTACGGATTGCTGAAGTAGAAGGATTCATAGTGAAGCAAGGAATGATCTCTTTTAAAAAAATGCCCAGGATTCACCTGTCATCCATTTCTCCCATTCATTACATTCCAGCTGAAGCAGACTTTAATTTGGAGCACGATTATGAAGCTTATCAGTGTAAGACCTCAGTTTTCTCTCTATATTTCTGGTGATAACACCTATCTCTGTCACAGCAGACTTAGTCATGGAGATACAGTAGAGTTTTGCTAAGCAAAACTGTTTTTACCAGCCAATATTTCAATGACCTCTTTCAAGAAAAGTATTAACTTTTGATAATACTTGAAGTGAGTACAAGCACAAAAGTTACTGTGGATTAAAGTAAAAATTAGTTTAATGTCTGTGGAGCTGAAAAGGTTGTAGCCTGTTTGGACAGTAGCCCAGAGTGTGTCAACATAAGCCAACAGCCAGCACCAATTAGCTTCTCCATTGCTTTGAACAATGGATAATCCTCCACTGCAAATTATTAGAAAGTCAGGGATATAATGACATTAAGAATTTCTTTTTCTAAGCCTTTTTGTTTGAAACAGCACCAATAATTAAGATGTATCATCCAGTCTTTCAGTAATTGTATCAAATATTTGATTTCCCCTGCATGAACAGACAGTATCTTCTAATTGAATCTTTCATTTGAATTTCTCTCTGATTGAAGACAGCACAGCTGGTCTTCTCATAAAGGTTTTCTATAAGACAATTATGTTCCTTTCTGGCGCTTAGTAAAGCTGCAGCAAATGAGTCAGAGTTCATGTCTTTATATATAGATTAACATCTGCTTCTACGGGTCTTTACAACCGAAGTGCATCTTATTATAGCTCACAGTTTCTGCTCAGGTGCAACTTCCAGTGGTCGTAAGGGGATAAATGGATGCTTTTCTCTCCTCTGTTAAAACCAGATGCCTTATCGTATTGTTAAAACAATTGTCATGAAGTGGAAACGAGGAAAGTGAGCTTAACAGCATATGTTACAGCTTACTGGTTTTAAATTGAGGCCACAAACCTTTCCCATAATTTCAGTCTGTCTCATCATCATTTCCATCGCTTTTTGCTCAATGCAAAGGAGTCAAATATTTTTAAATGCACCGCTTTTGGTTAACTTGCAGATTTTCAATTTTCCAAAGCCATTCTGCTGCTAAATCGTCAAGCGGTATCAGAAAGAAGGCACTTCCCCCTCAATCTTTTACACTGAATGCATTCACGAGTGCTTTTACTACTTCATTAAAAGAGCACAAATTAAGGCCTTTTTAATAGTAGCTATACTGAAAAAAAGAAGAAAACGTATATATTTTGCAAGCCTGTGGGATGTGTTGGTTCTCACATTAATGTGCTGAGAAACTCTTGTGCGAGGAAGAAGCCAGCTATGTGTGAGGTAAAAAAGACTTCTAGCTAGAGGGTGTATGTAGTAAATAAATGTATAGCATATAGTATTTGCGTCATTGTTACAGGTAGTTTAATAGGAAGTATTGATTTGATTTCAGGATCATGAAAATTGTGCTCAGGTTGGAGACATCATAGTCAATGTGTGCAAAACCTTCTTAGCATTGACAGATTTTTTTTTTACTCTGCAATCTCTCTGCAGTGGAAACACCACACTGACAGACGGACATTTCTGTTAAAGAAATTGATCGGCCTTTTGGGAAATATGTGTATTGATGTTTTTGCTGATACTGAGGACAACTTTACTCAACTTTTTGGTAAAAAAGAAGGGGCTTTCTAATGGTAATGACAGGGCTAAAGGCAGTTACTGCTCACAATGTAGAAATACCGGTAGTCACAACACCTTTTGCATATGTCTTTCAATATGTCACTTCACACCTTTGCTGGTTAAAGAAATTAAATCCAGATTGTTTGTTACCTATGGGCAAGTATTTGCTGACAGTGTGAAGGAAAAAACTCCCTTTTAACAGGAAGAAATGTCCAGAAAATCCAGCCTCAGGGAGGGGGAGCCATCTGCCATGACCTTTTGGGGGTGAAAGGAAGGAAATGAGACAAAAGGCACACTAATGCAAGAGAGCAGAGTTTAATAATAACATTGATTAAATGCAAAATGCTGTACTCTCACATAGAGAGCAAAAAGAGCTGAAGAAACATTTAGGGCATCTTGGGAAGCCCCTAACCTAAGCCTATTGCAATTTTAATAAGAAAGCGTTCAGGGTCACCTGATCTGAACTATATGCTTAATCAATAAAGTTCTTAAAACAAGATTGGGCCTGATTATTCAAGACTTTGAAAGTGAGAAAAAGAATTTTACATTTGCTTCTCCATTTAAAGGGAGCCAAAGATTAGAAGCCAGTATGGGAGAAATGTGGTCTTGCTTTCTAATCCTTGTCAGTACTCTCACTGCAGCATTTTGGATCAACTGAAGGCTTTTAGGGGAAATTCTGATTTGTTTCCTTCTTTTTTCCAGGGTTGTACACAGTGAGGATGTTACACTATTAACAAGATAATCAACCTCTGTTGGAGTAGAGTTTAGATAACTGCTCTGCACAGTGTTGCCACATGCCATTGAAGAAAACAGGGTAAGATTTACACTTTTAACCTTAATTAACTAGCTGGGACCGCATCCTCATTTTAACTCTGACAGCATTTCTAGTAGATAGTGGCACATGGATTGAGCATGAATTGAGGAGAATTTGGAGAAGGCCTCGGAGGGGCCGGGCAGATCCCCATGTACTAATGAATAGTGATTACGGTAAATTAAAAAAGGGAAGGGAGAGTGGGGCATGAACAGGAAGTGTGGACCCGCTTCTGAAATTCAGATAAATTACCTCTAATTACAGCACTTTCAGAAAGACATCTACTGTAGTGAAATTTATTATCATAAATTTAAATGTTATTTACAAACAGGAGGCACTGTGCATCAATAACATTCCTTTGGAATCTTGTTATTGGCCCCCTGATGAATTCACAGATCATCTTTAGTTTTCTTTTAGTCTCCATTTAGCTTTAGCTTTTTGGTCAAACAGCGTACAACATGCTTGTTGCAGTGTAGAAGTCTGTGGATTTATGTATATGTAAGTGCACTGATGCCAAATCCAGGAAGAAGGTTTAGCAAAGAACTCTTTGTTGACCCTAAAATGAGGGAAATTCATTTTCAGTTCCAGAAAAACCGGGGTAACAGACTCTTTGTACCTAAACTGTTTGCTGGAAAGTTTTCTTCTACCTTTATTTTGTGCCTTTTTCAAAATGACTCCTACAAAAAAATTATACTCAAATGTCTAAAGTCTAGCTGACCAGCACAACTCTACAAAAGCTTGGACATTTCTTATAACGTTTAATCATGTGTAGGTATCTGTTATTGGAATTTAGGAAAATGAAATCCAGTTATGAGTTAGTTTTACTTGTGGAAGTAGATTAAGCCATATAATAAATTATTTAAAGTATTTTTTTTAATTCAACTCTTGAGTCATTTGGGTGAGAAATACCCATTCAATGCTCTGAGTAGTAGATAAGTGAAAGCAACGTTTTAGCTACAAAACATTGCTGAGTGGGTTTTTTGTGCTAACTGTTCCTGCTTTGCATCAGTACAGGAAAGCTTTGATGAAAACGGCAACAAAAAGCTAATTTATACGTATTTTAACGGTGTACATTGGCTACAGTAGGCCTGCTGTATCAAGGCGCTGAAAACAACCTCATGATAACGGTGTGTGCCTGCAGCTCAACACTGAAGTCAAGTTTTGTTTTTAGTGTTTCCCAGTTTGCACTCTGTTAATCGATTAATGATGTAATACTGGAATAGATTTATGGGCTTCTTACCTGACAGGGAACATTAAAAAAAACACAACAACTAACAAACAAAAAGAAAACAAAAACAAACAAATCGTGTAGGCCATCAAAAGACACAGCTTCGCTACGGAGGTTAATCAGTAAACAGTCAGCTTTAGGGGGAATGACGCAATGACGCTTCACCAGCTCAAATAGAAAATATCATGCTTGTTATATTAACAACTTCACGCCGTTAACAAGAGCTGGTTTGAGATGCTGTGGATAACAGCTAAGCTAATAGGGGCTGTAGTGCCTCATTGAATTAATTTAAGTAGCGATAAAATTAGAAACTTTGTCGGAGCTTGGGCTTCATTGACACTGACGCTACTGGATGGGATGACGGGACGCTGGTGTAGCCGCGCCCACAGAGCGGCTGACGCGCTCACGGGAGGGAGTGATAAAAACTGATGAGCTCCTCAGAAAGGATACGGAGATCAAACAATGAGGGAACATTCTTGAGAAACTCAGCACTGCACTGTGCCTCCTGCAGGGACATGGCATCGCAGCAGTATGTGGAATCTCGGACTTCCATAAAACGAGGTGTCTTCGATTTGGTCACCGTCTGGAAAATACAATGATCTGCATCCACGGAGATAAATGTGAGTTTGTCAGCGCTTTAAAAAAAAAAAAGAAGTATTTTAATATTTATAAATTTATTTTTTATTGTTTTTGTTTGTCGTCCAATCACGCACAGTGCTGTTTTGACGCTGACTGCGACTTCTAATTGTTGATTTACATTTTAAATGACAGACATATTGTCTACACAAATAAAAATGACCGCTAAGTTGCATTTTTTTTTTTACTAGTGACCGATGCTGAACTCTTAACTTTGTCTTATAAATATATTAAACTTAGATTCCCTGTAGAAAACAGATTTTTAAAAAGGTATTTTTGACTCATAAAATTGTTGCCATTGGGGTGTAATTATCTTGATTGGTTGTTGGTGGTGCTGCTTCTATTCAGAGAAGATGGTTTGTTAGAAGGAGTCAGCGTCTTTCCACCTCAGTGAGCACATCCGAGAGATGTGCCCTGCGCAGCAGACTGCTCCCTCTCTGTCACCGACTGTATGAATCAGAGAACTAATATTTTTAGTCCAATTATGCAAATCCATGCAGATAAATCGTGTTCATTAACTTCATGCATAAAGCTCATGTCTATTATATTTTTGCTTCATCTCACTTTAGCAACTGCAGCCTCCATGCAGCTGAGCAAAAGGCTGGGTTCTTCCTGAGGGTCAGAAAATGAACGGCTCCTCCTGCTGTGATCCTGCAGCTGTCATGTACCAGCAGAGATCAGGATTTGACCTCAATGCCAGCTGTGAATGGCCAGATCTTCACTGTAACTGGACATCAGTGGACAGTGCTCTGCAGCTGCCTACTTTTTCCACTGCAGCCAAGATCAGAGTGATCGTTACCTTCATCCTGTGTGGCATATCCACTTTTTGTAATTTGGCTGTGCTTTGGGCTGCTAATGGGCACAAACGTAAATCTCATGTTCGAGTCCTGATAATCAACTTGACTGCAGCTGATCTCTTGGTTACCTTCATCGTGATGCCCGTAGATGCCGTGTGGAACATCACAGTTCAATGGCTGGCTGGAGATTTGGCCTGCAGATTTCTCATGTTCCTCAAGCTACAGGCCATGTACTCCTGTGCCTTTGTCACAGTGGTGATTAGTCTGGATAGACAGTCGGCTATCCTCAACCCTCTGGGCATCGCTATGGTCCGGAAAAGGAACAGGGTCATGCTAATGGTAGCTTGGATCATGAGCGCCTTGCTCTCAATCCCACAGGTGAGACCAGAAGGCAAGACATGTGATGATAGTTTGACAGGCCTTTTTTTTTTTTTTTTTTTTTTTTCAAAAAATTTTTGGTTTTTTTTTTTTTTTTTTTTCCTGATT
>VURO01002436.1:3635-18711 GCA_015108175.1 Pelvicachromis taeniatus
GTTTTTGTTAATTAATGGAAGAACCTCCTCATTGTTACAGGACTTATGCACAGCAGGATATTGACTTACTGACTTAACACTTACTACTTAGATTATTTTGTCGTGAAGCACATTTTATTTACGAGTCAAAGACAGAATTTAGATATAATTTTGAGGTTTCTCAAACATGTGCTGCTGCACCTTACTTTCCTAGAAACCGCCGTGTGGGAGAGAACGTGTTTGCTGTGGTGCTGGCCAGCCTGGTGGCATTCCTGGGGTTCCTGCTGCTGCTCCAAGGCTTTTTCAGGGACATTTGGGTCTTCCAGTTCTGCCTGGTCATTGCTAGCTGCCAGTACTCCTTACTGAAGGTACCTCTAACTTATGTTGTTTCTCTTACCAAAAGTCTTGAGCAACTAACTTAATAATGGTGACTACATGACCAAAACTTGTATTCTTACAATGTCATTAGATATAAGTGCTCATTCTAAACTAAACACAGAACCCCTATTTGGTTTTATGAAAATAACATGTCTAAACAGATTGCACAGGCGGAGATTTGGCAAAATCAAATACTATCAAATTGAATATTACTTAGTTTAGAGATTTGATGTTTAATTGAAGGAAAAAAGGGAAAAAACTCATGGTTGTCTTAAGAAAGACTTAGCCTATGTAAGACCCTCAAAAGACTTTGTCTTACAACACGTCCTCTGTCAGTACAATAATTGTGCAATTTAAAATATGGCTCCAATAATATGATACTGGACTTGTTTTAAAGCAATCTTTTAACATCATTGTGTCGGGAGGCTAAGTGCTCAAAATTCAGTCCAAGGGTCACAGCAATTTGCAGCTAACCTGGTTAGCTAAGGCCAAGCAATTGTTGTTCCTGTTTATGTTTTTATCATACACGTGAAAGACATGAAGCCTAAGTGTTTTTAGTGTATGCGTCTCTTGCTGCTGGTACAACCGAATTTCCCCCTGTTCTAAACTCCTTGCCTTTTTGTTTTAGAGTGTACAGCCAGATGCAGCCTCTCCCATGCATGTGAGTAGTAGTTTTAGGAATCAACATTTTACAAAATACTTTTGACCCTAAAATTATGGTATAATATTGTTTTTCTCCTTGTCTGTTATGTAACAGGGGCATAACTGGATCATTGTCTACAGTCGGCCAGTCTACTTCTGCTTATGCTGCATGATGATCTGGATCTTTGACTTATCTGGGCGCTCTGGAAGTCTGCAGCCCTTCTCCCTCTATGGTGTCATCATCTTCTCTGCGCACTTCCTGCTCTGTGTCAGGGACGTGCTCATCGGTTAGTGTTATTCATGCATTCTCTTACATCGACTTGATGTCCAGATTAACAGTGCTAGCATTGCTGCATACCAAAATAGGGCTATCTTTCTTAATGCAGTTGTAATTAAATAGCCCTGACTACATCCTGATTATAACACTGCTTTATACATGAGGAGGACTAGTAGGCTTTTAAACCGTAACCCATTTTTAAACACAATTTTCCACTCTTTTCACCCAACAGTGTTTGCCCTGTGTTTCCCAGTCATTTTCCTGTTTGGGTTGCTACCTCAGGTCAACACTTTTGTGATGTGTCTGCTGGAGCAGATTGACATGCACATTTTTGGTGGAAGTGGTAAGAATATTATTACACGAATGGGATAATTGAATAGTTGGAAGTGTTAGACCATTTTTAGGAGGACAATTTAAAAACCATGTGATTATTTGAACATATCCTTGTGTTTATTGGTGCATTCAAACAAAACAAAGTTTTGTTTTGGGGTTTTGTTTGATTTTTTTTTTTTTGGTTGTTTGTTTTTATATGGTCACTGCATCACAGTAGGCAATTAGATGAATGGTAATTGCTTCCCGCCCCCATTGGGAAGGCCTGGCTTCAGGAAATAATGCAAATAAACATTTAAAAATGTGTGAGATTCTGCTTGTTTTGTGCTCAGACAAGCTAGTATTAGTATTTCTGCCCAAATAGAATAATGAGGGTTGTCTATCATTTGTGTCGTTCTTCTTTCCTCAGCCACTACCAGCCCCCTTTCATCTCTGTACAGCCTCATACGCAGTGTGCTGGTGGCTGCCCTGCTGTATGGATTTTGCCTCGGTGCTATAAACGTAAGTTGAACCAAACCGACTGTCCCAGTTTGCACCTGTTATTAATGTGCGCCATGGATGATCTGATCACAAATAGACAGCTCACTCTTGACATATATCTCAAGCGATCATTTGTGATTGTGCGTCACTTCCCTGCTCGGCATGTATGCAGACAGTATCATGTGTGTGAGCCACTACCCACTTCTTTTTATGTTGCCAAGAAAATGTAAAGTAGGTGCAGCAATTTATTGAAAAATTAGAAAATACAGATCATATACAGGGCAAAAACAGAGTTCATGCAATTCTTATGAGTTTGAAAGTCAAGCTCATAAGAATTTATGGTTGAGTGATTCATAGGTCAGTGCTAAGTGGCTTAACAGAACATTCTTGTACAAGGACTGGACTGAATGAATGAAAAAGCAGCTCATATCCAAAGAAAAAAACTGAATAACTATTGCTCAAGATCACTTTAAAAAAATACAGGTCTTACTCCTTCAAAGCAAAATATAAAGAAATAAGACTTTGGGCAGTGTACTGTAAAACTTGTATTTCAATGACAAGTGGGTTTGATTTTAACCGGTAAAAGGTAGAAATGCACTGCGCCTGACTACTCAGCTGAAAATTAAACAAAGAAATCAAAACAGTGCAAACTGTGTTTCTATTCCTTGGCATGTTCATGCAAGCCAAGTCGCCAAAGACATCCAACACCCAACTAAGACTGACTTTATGGGGGCAACAGTCTGTGCAATCCAGTCTCAATGCATCTTTTGTGCAATTACACATGTACTTGGAGCTGTTAACATGTGATCATGTTAGTGCCAGCTGTGATCTTACTGAACATGATCATAGATGATTTTGGACATGTTTTTCCTATTACAGTCATCTATTTGACTTTTTTGTCCTTTAGGCACCGTGGGGGGATGCCCATGTTCCAGTACTGTTCTCTGTGTTTTGTGGCCTACTCCTGGCCTTATCCTACCACCTGAGCCGCCAAAGCAGCGATCCTACCATCCTATGGTCAGTGTTTCCTGTTTCATATTAGCAATGATGGTCTTGGAAGTCTTTATTAAATCTTCTTTTTAGATCCATAATAGATTAACATTCACTTAAAGAAGTCTAAATAGCAATAGATAGCAAGTTTAAAGTGCAGTGCAGACCCAAGACATAAAAATTATGCTAATGGCCAAGAGACACTACTGCTGTCTTGGAGGTCATGTATGAACACTTTGATGATAGATTTGATCTTTCTGTGGTATTTCTTTTAACTCTTTTTCTTTTTATGACTTTTACCCATAACATCAGGTCACTGGTCCGGTCTAAATTATTCCCAGAACTGGAGAACCGAAACCCAGAAGAACCCCCTGTGGAAATCAAGGATCCTCTTCCCGATAAGCTACGCAACTCTGTGGTAACTACTGCTCCTCACCTGCCTGCAGCTTAATATTTATGTAATGATTTAATTAGTTTTAAAATCAATCTATTTACAGAAAGAGATTCTTCATTCGGACCTTGTCATCTGTCCCCTCATGGCTGTGATTACCTTTGCCATCAGTGCCAGCACAGTTTTCATCGCTCTTCAGGTTAGTTGGAGCAGTATTTATGACTTTAGTCTTGCAGCATTTTTGTACATGGCATTAATGAAAATGTTCCTCTTTTTACTCTTGCTTCGCAGCCTGCTCTTAGCGTCGTCTTATACATCCTGGCTGGAGTTGTTGGCTTCATTACACACTATCTCCTGCCTCAGCTCCGCAAACAGCTGCCATGGTTCTGCCTGGCTCACCCTTTGCTCCGCTCCAAAGAGTATAGTCAGTTTGAGGTCCGAGGTGGGTGTCTGATTGCATCTTTTATCTCCATTCTTATGCACAGAAAAATAACAACATCTAGAAATACATGTGCAGTATAAAAGGCTTTGGAAACTGAAATGTTTAAGTTGTTCTAATTACAAAAAAGTATGATCTCCAGCAGAAAGTGAAAACACTCCCGGGAAACTTCATAGGCTGCTGCACCGGACTATGCATAACTATTTTTAAACAACAGTCAGCTGCATATTTTGAATATGATTTGAATGTCATTGATATATTAAATAATATATACACTCAAAACTAAAATTAAATCAAATCACTTATTTTATCTCAGGATTTATGTGTGAGAAGTTGTTTAAAATAATCAAATTACTGTGATATGTCTTGAGTTTATCTTTAAATATTTTATAGACATTTTTCGAAATGTTTGTAATTGAACTAGTCAGCCACAACTTTAAAAGCATCTGCTTAATATTGAATGGATTCCCCTTGTGCTACCAGAATAGCTGTGATTCATCAGGACATGGACATTTGGACCGTTGGGTTGCCTGGTATCTGGCACTGAGATGGTGACAGTGACAGTTCCTGTGGGCCATTTTAGGCTTGATTTTTGTAGTTTAGAGGGCAGCTTGGCATCCTGGTCTCTTTATTGAATTCTTCAGACCATTTCTAAGCATTTTTTGCAGTGTGGTAGGGCACATAATCCTGCTGGAGGAGGATGGATGTTTCTGGGAGTATCGTTACAACCCAGTAACATCCACATGAGTAACACTGATCTCATCATCCTGTAGTGATGATCAGATCAGTTTTATTCACATCATCTGTCACTGGTTTTATTGTTGTGGCTAATTAGTGTATAGAACCTCTTTTAAAACTATAAATCATTACCTGATTTTATTTGATTTATTTTTCTGCAGTTTGTGACGTCACATTTGCAACATATTTTGCTTTCTGTTTCACCCAGATGCTGCTCAGTTAATGTGGTTTGAGAAGCTGTATGCATGGCTTCAGTGCGTGGAGAAATATTTTATCTACCCAGCTGTAGTGCTGAACTCCCTAACAACTGAAGCTCGAACAGTGGGCCAGAATCACAAAGAGCTGGACATCTAGTAAGCATTGCCTTGTCCTGGTTCTGTTCATATTTTACATGCTAAGGTTACACTGTTCTTCTTCTCTGCTCCCTGTGGACATGTGCTGTCTGCTGCATGTGTTGAACAACTGTGCCTTATGTCCCGTCTCCCTCTGCTGTCTTCTGTTTCAGCTGCCCCAACCTGAGGCTGATTTATTTATTTATTTTAATGGAAGGGTCTTTTGATAGTTGGGGTTTTCACTTTAATATTGTACCGCCTTTACCCTACAGTATACAATTTCTTGGGGGACAGTTGTTGTGATTTGGCACTATATGCATCCAATCAAATTGAATTAAACTCTTGAAATGGATGATTTTAAAAAATTCTGTGTTGCTTTATCTAAGTTGTCCTCAGTAGCACAAGGCACATAAAATACGATTTTATTTAATTAAACAGTGTAGTAGCATATTGTATGTTACCTATGATTTGGGGGTTTTTTTGTTTTGTTTTTCTTGCAGAAGAAGTTTGTCATTTTCAAAAATGAAGCTTTTTAGTAGTTCAGTAGCTTTTGAAGCTTCAGTTCATTCAGTTTTGTTTGTTTTTTTTTGTGCACAGCTCTCTGAACATCCCGCCACAGCATTTCATTTAGGTTAATGTCTGGACTTTTACAGGGTCATTGCAGCATCTTACATTTTTTTCCCCCACACATTTTGTGTAGATTTGCTGCTGTGATTGGAATCATTGTCCTGTTGCAAAACCCACTTTTGGCTAAGGTCACACTGGCTGATGATCACTTAATGACATTTTATTAGCAGCACCTGGCTGCTACTTACACTCTTAATTCTCAAGGAATTAATGTGGATTTAGTTTTTCACTGGACTGCATAAAGTGTTGTAAAAACCTTCCATTTCACATCACTTTACAATTATGCACACCTCTCTACTCAAAAGAAAACTCTAAAGAAAGGGGTTAAACTGCAGCATGTGGACGCAATCACTTGCATCTGGTGTTGAATATCTAATTTCATTTCTTACCCTGTTGTTGTAAGCGTATGTTAGCATGTGTTGATTTTTTTTCTTCTTCTTCCCCTCTCTCTCTTCCTCGAACCCTCCAGTAGCCGAGCTCTCTTTATCTCGGTAGCTGGAATGAAGCTGCTGCGTTCGTCCTTCTGTACCCCATCGCAGCAGTATGTCACACTGTGCTTCACCACACTCTTCTTCCACTACGACTATCCACACTTCTCAGAGACCTTCTTAATCGATTACTACTTCATGTCCATTCTCTTCAGCAAGGTTGGAAAACATTTCTTATCTGTAAAACATTTTTCGTCACAAATGATTTTGTTCTACAATTAGAAACAGCTTGCTGCACACAAATCATCTTAATCGTCTTATTTTTGTAGCGAATATGAATACTATTTTTACACGTGCACGTGTGTGTGAGATTTTTAATGATAAATGTTTGAATGGTTTCAGATGTGGGACCTGCTGTACAAGCTGCGTTTCGTGTTGACCTACATTGCCCCCTGGCAGATCACTTGGGGCTCAGCCTTTCATGCCTTTGCTCAGCCCTTTGCTGTGCCCCGTATCCTTTATTCAGCTTGATTTTGTGATAGTAAGAATACACCAGTGCCAAATTTAAGGTTGGTGGAGTATAAGAGGGCAAATTGTAGCTTTAAGATGTGAGAAAGGTATTTTATGTTGCAAGGTTATTGAATTATTTTGCTGAAGTTGATGTTATTTTGTGCTGTATTCTTTATTTTGATAGTCTGAACGACAATGAAGATATTCAGTGGGGAGGTTTTTGTTTTGTTTTTTTGTGTGTTTTTTTTGGTGACTTGTCCTTAACTTTTGCTTTTTCAGATTCTGCTGTACTTTTTGTCCAAGCTATCTTTTCTGCCATCTTCTCCACACCTCTCAATCCGGTGCTTGGCAGTGCTGTTTTTGTCACCTCATACACCAGGCCCGTTAAATTCTGGGAGCGCGACTACAAGTATGTGTTTGGTTAAACAACCTATGCAAGTGTGAAACTGTATATCATACACTCATAATATGAATTAAATCCATTTGCTTTAAATCCTCATTTGTCCTGTTTACAGCACCAAGAGGGTCGATCATTCCAACACTAGACTTGCCACCCAGTTAGACCGCAACCCAGGTATGCCACAGTGTTCTCTCGTGTCGACGCTTATCGACTTTTGTTCTGAAATGAAGGTGACCGTCTTGTTTTTTGTCATGAAGGTGCCGATGACAACAATTTGAACTCTATTTTCTACGAGCACCTGACCCGCTCTCTGCAGCACAGCCTCTGTGGAGACTTACTGCTCGGCCGTTGGGGGAACTACAGCACGGGCGACTGCTTCATCCTCGCGTCAGACTACCTCAACGCTCTGGTGCACATCATCGAAATCGGCAACGGCCTTGTGACCTTCCAGCTGAGGGGTCTAGAGTTCAGAGGTCAGCAGCATGAGATGTTTGGAGCTCATAAAATGAGTGCAGTTTTTAGTTGTTTACCATCTTGTTGTGACTTGGACATCAGTCAAATGTTGTGAAATAGTATTTATTATGGAGATTGGGTGCTGTAGCTTAATCAGTAGTTAAAAGAGGTTTGATGGTGCTAATTTCCCGGGAATATAAAGCTTTAGGTGACAGCAGACATAGAAATTTCTTACTTTAACTTGTCATAAAGTAAATGTTAAATAAATGTAAATGTCACTTTATTTCATGCCGATAGAAAAATTACACGATTGACGATGAAATTCGTACCCTATGCAATTATGTCTGCTATTAAGTATGAAATCTCCGTGGAAAATGAAGGCTTGATTGCAGAGGAATGAGGGGGAGAGACTGAAAAGTCGTCTAAAGCCACTTCACCTTCGTATTTTAAATATTACTTGGCGTGTAAGTTCTTACAGCATATTTTTATTTTTAAAAGAGATCAGTTTTCGTCTGTGGGTTTATTTTAAGGTCATTGAGGATTCAAAAAAAAAAAAAAAAAAAGTTGTGCGTCAGCCTCTGAAGAGGTTGTCACTCGGCAAAGCGGGGCTTTATGATCTATAATGACACGACCTTAAAATTGTGACTTTTTTTGTTAAGTTTAATCTTTTTTTATTTTTTAGCTTGAGTATTTTGTGCAGTAAAATTATTCAAGGCCAGGCATTGTGTGGGCAGTGAAGTGTTTCTACCTGTTCTTAATCATATCGTTCCTCTTGTTTCTCTCCTGCTGGAGTCTGTGACAGCTGCTAGAGCTGTAGGGTTAAAGATTATTAAATTTGACACTCTGACTTTGACAGTCATTTCACCAAGTTTCATTATAATGTCTCACTCTGTCATGACCAGTGAATGAGTGTTTGGAGCTCTCTTTATGCACACAGCTTTTAAACCATATAACCAATTTTAAAGAATATGATCACACCATCACTGGATCCGTCGTATCTCTGAAATGCTTTGACCTGTTGGAGCCAAATTTGGCATTTGGACACAACATCAAATAATTAGATGGTGTAGAAATAAGAAAAGATGTGTTTGGCATTAAATAAGCATAACTTATTGGATATACCCTGTGACACATGTTAGCGTCATTGATGAGGCTTAAAAACCTCACCAAGATTTTTATTTTATTTTAAAACTGTCATTAAAGTCAATCCAGAATGGAATAAACCTTTATTATCCACGAATGAGGAATTTGGGTGCAGTCTAAGCAGATACATCATAATTTCCCTCTCCCCAGCAACCTCCTACAGCTCATTCGGGCAGAAACTGAGGCGTTCCCAAGTTAATGGAGAGCTGTAATCTCTCCAGGGTGTGTTGGGTTTGCCCCAGAACTGGTTCTAGTCAGATCCATCAAACCACCTCAAATATGGAGGAGTTAGTGGCCCTACTCTGAACTCTATCACCCTATCACTGTGGAAGAGCCCAGCCACCTTTCAGAGAAGCTAATTTCCTCCGCGCGTATCTTCCAGTCACTACCCAGAGCTTCTGACCTTATGGGACTGATGTCCAAGTCACAACAGACCAGTGCAACATCTACTACAGATACTGTGCCACTCTGTCAATCTCCTGCTCCACTCCTCCTAACTCATGAGCAGGAGATACACTTCTCCACTTAGAGCAGCAATTCAACCCTGATAAGGAGGATCTCCTTTGTGTTTTTGTGCGGTCTTTACCTTACAATATAAAGAGCCTTTAGGCAATTGTTGTTGTTATTTGGCGCTATATAAATTAAATTGAATTGAGCCCTGAGGCCACACGCAGAAATTCTGTCCATAAAAGTTTTATGGACATCCGCATTATGCATATATATTTTTTTGAAGTTGTGTTGTCATGTTATGTATATAGAACAGTCTCATCTATTGGAGCCCTTTAATAAAGCAGCTAATCCTTATGTTTCACATCTTTCCAGGTACCTACTGTCAGCAGAGGGAGGTAGAAGCAATCACAGAGGGGGTGGAGGAGGATGAAGGCTGCTGCTGCTGTGAACCAGGTCACCTGCCTCACATGTTGTCATTCAATGCTGCCTTTGGACAGCGTTGGCTGGCCTGGGAGGTGGCTGCCACAAAGTACGTGCTCGAAGGCTACAGCATCAGCGACAACAATGCCGCCTCCATGTTGCAAGTATTTGACCTTCGTAAGATCCTCATCACCTACTACGTCAAGGTGAGTCAATGTTCAGGAGCTGTCTTTACTCTGTTCTCACATTATGCTCTATGCGTTTTATTACATTTGGTTTTGATTTGAGGCTGCTTTCTTTTCTCTCTTTTTTGTATTACTTCTGTGATGAAGAGCAAGTCATAGAAATTTAGAAGCTTACATATGCACATACTTGTAATTCTTGATGTGGATTTAAAGCTGTCTATAAAATGTTTTCTTAGCTTGACTGGTGTTTTGGATTGTGTCTTTGTTGCGTCCGATAGAGCATCATCTACTATGTGAGTCGATCCTCTAAGCTGGAAGAGTGGCTGACTAATGAAACAATTCAGGAGGCTTTACGACCTTGTCTTGGATCAAACTACGTAGACAGTGACCCGACCTTCAACCTGAACATTGACGAGGATTATGATCACAGAGCGTCTGGCATCACCCCGTCTTCATTCTGCATGGTTTACCTGGACTGGATTCAGTACTGCAACGGCAGGCGCCAAACAGTAAGACTCCTCCACAACATTTAAACTAGAACATCACTTGCGTGGATTGCTTTTGTAGTGCTTTTCCCTTATTCTACACATATTTTCATCTTAATAGATAAAGTTGATCTTGTTTTCATTTGCGCAAAAAGGTGCTATTTGAGCGCACTTTTCTAAAACATATCTGCCGTCTTCCATTTTATTTCTGTCATTAGGATACTTTTTTTTCATCATTAACAAACACATGAAATGTTTAAAACGTCTAAACAGAAATACACAAGGCATTAAATATACAACATTGTACAATTTATGTGTGCTTCACTGTGTTTTTAGCCGGTGACTTGCGAAAGAGATTCTCCACTTGTCAACCTCTGCTTTGGCCTGTGTATCCTGGGAAGAAGAGCCTTGGGCACGGCCTCACACAGCATGTCGGCAAGGTAAATCCACCAGGCTGCACAACATTGTCTGTCACTGTTGCTGATGCCATGCACATATATGATAAGAATATGGAAGATTTATTGTTGTTTTGTTTGTTTGACAGTTTGGAACCGTTTCTCTATGGCCTTCATGCACTCTTCAAGGGAGACTTCCGCATCACATCTCCCCGTGACGAGTGGGTGTTTGCGGATATGGACCTGCTGAATCGGGTCGTAGCACCAGGAGTGCGGATGTCACTCAAACTGCACCAGGTACCAGAGAAGTAGTGCCGAAGTGCCAATATTTACTCTCTTTTTTTTTTTTTATATATATTGAAGTGAGACTGTTTGTATAATCTGTTTCTCTTTCAGGATCACTTTACATCTCCAGACGAGTATGAGGATCCTATGGTCCTGTATGACGCCATCACTGCCAATGAGGAGAAGATGTTGATATCGCACGAGGGTGACCCCGTGTGGCGAAGCGCTATTCTAGCAAACATGCCTTCACTCCTAGCACTGCGCCACATCATGGATGATGGTAGTGACGAGTACAAGATCATCATGCTTAACAAGAGATTCCTCAGCTTCAGAGTTATCAAGGTCACTGCATGTTACATTTAGCACTTCTTCTTTTCTTTTTTCTTTTTTTGTCTTGTTGTCTCTGACTTATTACACGCCTGGCTTGTTAGATCCTCGTCTCTCTTTTTTTTGCCCTCCACAGGTGAACAGAGAGTGTGTGCGTGGGTTGTGGGCAGGGCAGCAGCAGGAGCTGGTTTTTCTGCGCAACCGTAACCCTGAACGAGGAAGCATTCAAAATGCCAAACAAGCACTGAGGAATATGATTAACTCCTCGTGCGACCAGCCCATCGGCTACCCCATCTACGTGTCCCCCCTCACAACCTCGTATGCTGGGGAACACAGCCAGCTCCGATCTGTGTGGGGAGGACCAGTCAGCCCACACAACATTTACACCTGGCTCATCAGCAGCTGGGACAGGTACGAATTCTTTTCTTAAATAAATGCACATGACCTTTATGAGAAGGTAACCTTAAATGTATCACATGTCTCCCTGCAGGTTACAGAAAGGGTGCGGGGCTGGCTGCAACAGTGGGGGGAACATAGAAGACTCAGACTGTGGAGGTGGCTCCACCTCCATCTCCACTAACCCAGCTGTTCACACCACCCAGAGTACACCAGCCTCCAGCCTTCCACAGCCACACATCACCACTGTACAGCCCTCCATGGGTAAGAACAGAAACAGAGATGGAGGTGTTTTTGTTAGCTTGTTCTGGTCACATGAAGATGAAATGTATTGCAAGTATTTTTTATTTTTAGGAGTTAAAGGTGCTTTTTTTTCTTACACTTCAGGCACAGACAACCCTGTTGGTCCAACCCAGAGCTGGCATCTCCACCCTCAGCCTCTCCCATTAGCTCTGCTCAGCCAGTCAGAGGGCAGAATGGAGGCAGGACTTCTCTCATCCCTGCAGCGTACATCCTCCATCCAGGGTCTCCTGGGCCAGCAGCTGTCCAGCTCCCAGCTCTCCTTCAGCAGCTCAGTGGTTCCTCCACCTCTGCCAGGCCCGGAGCGCTTCTGCCCGGCAAGTCTTCTGGAGAACCCGGGGCACAGAGCGGGCCAGCGGGCTGGCCTTGGCCCAGGCAGCGGACTACACTATGAGAGCCACTTTAGCAAGTGGAGTTTTTCAGGGAGGAAGGGCTTTAATGGACCAGCTGCAGCGGAGGGGGAAGGAGCACCATTACAGACCATACGCACACAGGTAAGGAGACTGTCCATTGTCGTGTTCAGTTCTTTAAAAACATCCCGAAATACAGATACTCATGCTCAGTTAGTTCAGTCTGACTCATAAATCATCTGACTCTTTCTCTACTAATCAAACAAATCCAGCAAATATAGTCCTCCTGTTATTAGTAAATCCACTCAGGCCATTCTGTTTTATCAGATCAGTGTTTTTTTGTAGAGTGGTTTTGCAACTGAGTATTCACAGTGTGCTTAAATGAATAATGAGTGACATGGACAAAATGGAAAAGATTGTTCCTATGGTTACTGCTTCCTAGATCTGAGTCTTGCTTTTGTTAACCCCCAAATATTATACCTTAAAATATTTTAATGTCTCTTCAAACCCACTAAAGGCATTTTTAGACTGTTTGGTTATATTTTACCAGACCAAATGTCTGAGGAGCTGAGAAGCAACAGAACTGATAGATTGATCAGCAATGAAGACTGTAATTTGTGCTTACATGATGTCTTTACAGTAGACATCAGGTAAGCAGACGATAGTCACATCTACTGAGATATCGCATTAAGCTCAAACAGATTCACATATGCAGTGACTGGCTTGTTGTTGTTCAGTAATTTAAACAGGAAGTGGTTCATAAATATGGCATGCTCTCTCTCAGACCATGATCCGGATTCCTCAGTGGGACGTCCTTTTTGTGCCTGTGTGAATGACTATTGACTTGATTTGCTTTTGTCTGGACCTCGATGATACAGATTGTGTGCACGTTGAATCATTTTGTTTTGTTCAGCTGTGAATGTTCAGCAGGTGGGCTTTTCTTTGCCTGCCTCATTGGTCCTGCTATTGATAAACTCGCTTAATCATCTTCTTATTATCAACCTGTCTCTTTCAGCCTGCTCCTCCTGCATCTGTACAAGAGGCCAGTCCAACGCAAGATCCTCTGGGAGCCACTCAGACGACGACTCCATCCACGGACCTTCCCACTCCCAGAGAGGAATCCACAGAGCTGCCTTTACTTGATCACCTGCGCTGAGTTTGCACTATTGACAGTTTCTACAGTGAAAGCACACCGCAGTCGAATGTGGACCGGGCCTGGTGCATCCAGTCCGGACTCATTCCAGCCTTCGGGACTCATTCCATCAACTGTTGTTGAACGAACTCAGCGCAGCCACAGTTTGGAAGTCCTCTGATGGCCCTCTGAATCAAGCGTGGATCTGGGAATATACACATCACTCCTCTTCTTTGTTAATCAAGAGAGAGCTAAACATAGCATGCTGAGCTGATGCACGTCAGACCATGAAATCATTTTAGCCAACCTCGTAAGGCCTGATGATGAACTCATTTTTAATTATTTTTTGTTTTCTCCTGACTGAGCGCTTGGTGTCTCTACAGCCAACCATTTGGTTGTAAAAGTAGTGACAGGCCAGACAGGCCAGTGCAATTATAAGGGATATTTTGCTTGAGGATTGTTTATTTTTCTATAATGGAGACTAGAGGACTATCTCTAACTTGACGTCTGCAGCAGCATTAGGTTTGTTTGTTTGGGTTTTTTTTGGCATAATAAATCCAAAAAAAGAAAAAGGACCAGTACATTGCTGTACGTTCGTGTAAAGGATGCGTGGAAACCACGATAAGCCTTGTTTTTGTTTTCCCCCCACATGTAACCATCCTCGCTGGACAGTTGTGCATCAAACAATAATTCACATGACATATTGGCTAATTTCAGGAGCCTCCACTTCTTGTCCCCTGCACAAATACACATATTATACAAGGAAGAAGAAGAAGAAAATAAAACAAGGAAACATTGTCCTTGTACTCTGGCCTGTTTTCCTGCAGAGGTGCCTGACTATATCAACAGTTCTGTCTTGGAGTAAGTTTCAGGGACACCCCCCCCCCCCCAAAAAAAAAACTCCCTTCCAGCCCAGCTGACATGTGGTGCTTTTACTGCTAGTTTACAGCATATTTAGGCTGGGACATCCTGGAGAACTTCAGACAGAGCTGGTTTCCATTAATCAGGATCAAACAGAGAACGAGTCAAATCTGTGAAAAATTGTGTTGATCACATATTCACAAACTGGGAGTGTAAGGAACTTTTTTTTTTTTTTTAAATATCCCTTTTTTTTTATATCTTTTTTTTTTTTTTTTTTTTTTGCTTTGGTGAGTGGAATGTTTTCTATTTTTTTTACTTGAATCTTCACGAATCCCTCGGTGTCAAATATGCACTGAGTTTGTTTTCTTTGGATTATTGATCACTAATGTCCTCCTTGATTAGATCCAATCAGCTCATGGCTTTCTGAATAGCTGGGGTCCAGGCTGCTTTGTGAGGAAAGCTGTGTTTGCTAGGGATGCACTGATGTCTAAAATAACAGTTTGTCTGATACACATATATATTTGTAGCTGCTTGTTTCTGTTTAGTTTATCATTATCCTCCTTTTGCACCAGGAAAACAAAGACATCTTAATTACGAAACTATTTTAAGAGGAGGATTTTTAAGTCCTCCTCCTCCATCACGCTGTTGATGTGACACTACCGACAACCATTAGCCACTGCCACTGGTTAACAGACCATGTGATTGGCTGATACATCAGCGTATCCCCAGTGTACTCTTTGCCTGCAGTCTGGGCCTTTCTGTTACTATACTACTGCTTCTGCATCTCCTGCTACTACTACTATAATACCCACTACTACTGCTGTTTCTACAACAGTTAAATCCAGCGTTTTAGTTGGAAATAAACAAAAGCTGAATAAATACTGAAAGCAAAGGTGGAATATTTATTTGATAATGTCTTACAGATGTCTTTATCGGGGTTTGTCTATATGGTG
>VURO01002437.1:7926-23535 GCA_015108175.1 Pelvicachromis taeniatus
ATCAAATTTTAGTTTGCACTTTCAATAATTTGCGGCAAGATGCTTTTTGGAAAATTAGCTGCACAATACACAGTTAATAAATGTGTTTTCTGTGATTATATGAATGCAGTATATTTATTTCTACTAATACATGTTCAGTTTCTTTACTTTTTCTTTGAGGAGGAATTTGACATGTTTGTAGTTTTTGTAGTGGTGCAAGCAACTGCCCAAACTTTAACCCACAATTGTATATTCTATCCCAAAACTGCTGTATGAGAAGCGCTGTCAGTGGATTCATGAAGTTCATGGTGTACCCTGCCTATCACCAAATGTCAGCTGGGAGAGGATATCAGATACAGAGTGATTTTCGGGGGGGTGGATACAGTACAACAACAGTCCAGGGTTTTCAGAGGTCTTAGGTTCTGAAATTATTTATAGGGAGTTTTTCCCCCCGATTTAAGTATGTTTTCCATATTTTTTGAAGAAATCTGTCTATGTGACTCATACTTATAGTCAAGTCTATTTATTTCACCAAATACCAGATTTAACGCAGAACGGGTCCTGACCCTGGGTCTGTAAGCAAAACTCTGAAGGGCCCTCCGACCTGACCAAAGTAAACCGTCTGCCATTGTCACGGGGAGGGCAGGTTTACTTCACCGCTGTTGCCGCAGTTTACTCTCATGGTGCTTTTTCTTTTTTTTGTGAAGAAAAGAATGTTTTTTTCTCATAGAAACTGTAAACAATGATGGGGGG
The DNA here is from genome assembly GCA_015108175.1 of Pelvicachromis taeniatus. Taxonomy (NCBI): domain Eukaryota; kingdom Metazoa; phylum Chordata; class Actinopteri; order Cichliformes; family Cichlidae; genus Pelvicachromis; species Pelvicachromis taeniatus. The sequence continues at coordinate 8,659 of VURO01002437.1, forward strand.
TCCTTGTATAATTTGTGGGCAACTTGCTTATTGAGCTGACTATGCAATATTTTACCAGTCAGTGGACTGCCATGTTGGCCCGATAGTGGTTTACAATATTACAGAAGTCATTAACGATACAAAAAGAGTGCAAAAAAGGTTTGAAGGATGCAGCTGTGTGTGTGTGTGTGTGTGTGTGTGTGTGTGTGTGTGTGTGTGTGTGTGTGTGTGTGTGTGTGTGTGTGTGTGTGTGTGATGATTTATCCCCCATGACTTTACCACCCTCACTTCCTGTACCTCAGTGCTGTTCCTTCCCTTTCTCTCTCTCACACACACACACACACACACACACACACACACACACACACACACACACACACACACACACACACACACACACACACACACACACACACACACAGAGGAAGCGGTGGATTTCCAGGAATGTGTTGGGATGTTGGGTTAGAGGAGGCACTGTCTGCTCAGTGTTTGCGCCACACCTAAACGTAGTGACAGCTGTGACGGAAACGCACACCCTCAGATCCTCAAACACTTTTATATTTGGAGACCAGAGTAAGCACAGCAGAGTGATCTTTCCAAAGTGTCAAAAAGCACAATTTTAATTAACAAATTTTAACAATTTAGGAAACCAAAAGACAGAAGACTACTCGACAGATTAGTGCACACTTTCCTTCCTCATGATTAGATGCCTTAACATTACCCCTCACTGTGAGCTTCACCTTCAGCCTCCTCCTATTGATTTGTTCTCAGAGGGCTCTAAGAGGGAGGACCAGCGGCTCATGCATATAGAATGAGGCATTTAAAGAAGCACTTAATGGAGCGTTTAATGGGTTTCTCTCTGAGGGATGAAGAGCTACAGAAACGCCAGACCGAGTGAGTGAGGAGATCAGAAAAGAGCTCAGTGGACTGAGATGGAACGTGCAATCTAACCGGACCGAATCCAGGTCGACTTCTGTCAGATTGGATCAGCGTGTGGACGGGCTGATTTTTGGAAACTTAAATAGTCATTAAAGTCTGTGAAACTATTTTTTGCCTTTAAAAAAATATTTGTTTTATAGCCTTTCCTACGCAGACCTTACTTGGTTGGTTCCAGCAGATATATTAACAGCTGCTCAGTATATTTATCAATTTTTTCCCCCCCATCCATCCAAAATTGCTACTGCAGCTTTCCCTTTCTCTTTCTCTTTCTGCTGCCAATCCTCAGTGTCATTCAGCTGTGTTGAGTCTCTTGTCTCGTGGTCATTGTTCTCATCAGTCTAACATCGGCCAGCAGCAAGTGCTGAGCCTTTCCTCATGCTGCTGCGCGGTGCTCGCTGAGGCTGCCTACATATCTAAGCATACCTTCATACTACCACCACTAATGTATTTGTATTTTTGCTGTATATTGGGCCAAAGCATTGAGCCATAGAAAAAAGCACTTGTATGAAAAATAAAACCCCAACAATCTGATTAATGGTAGAAACAAAGATCCCAGGTGAAGCAATAATGTCTTAGTTAGAACTAACAGAGAAGTTTAGGAAGGATCTCGTCAGAGGAGCTCATGACATATGATTCACTTGATCACTGAGCGTAACACCTGACACCTACGTATAAGTGAGGATATAACTTCAGGCTGTGACATATTTTTACACATTGAAACTGTGACACTGATGTCATGTATACATCATTTCTGAGAAGTTTGATGTCATTGTACAAACAATTACAGTCAGTCGATTAAGCAAATTTTAGTTTAAAATCTTTATCGTCGGGTTTGAATTTGTCATTAATGATGATGACGGTGAACTGTATGCCTGAGCTTTATTTTATTATTATAAGTGTAGTTAATGACAAAGATGTCCAGAGGCTTGCAGACCTGGCAGAGTCTTTACATTAGCTTTGCTCTTAGAGGAGCAGAAGCTAAAGCTAGAAGATGGGTGGAGTTGTGATAATGATACTGTAAGGTGGGGAAATGAGGGTGGAGATGCCGGTCTTCTCACCAGCACAGAGGAGGGAAACTGCTCCCCACTACATTGTGTTCAGGAGGCAGTGGCTTGGATCTTTTCCTGTTACGGAAGCCAAGGACCTCCCCACCCCCTCACCACAACTGCACGGCCGCAGCTACAGCTGGACTTATATAATTATTACTTCACGGCTGCCTAACACAACACTGATTTTTTTTTTTTTTTTTAATTCTAAATGAGTTAGTGGGGATAGGTTAACTGAAAACTCTAAATTGCCCATAGGTGTGAATGCAGGAGTGACTGTGAGTGCGAATGGTTGTCTGTCTATGTGTGTTAGCCCTGCGACAGACTGGCGACCTGTCCAGGGTGTACCCCGCCTCTCGCCCCAAGACAGCTGGGATAGGCTCCAGCGCCCCCCGCAACCCTGAAAAGGATAAGCGGCTGCGAATGGATGGATGAAGTAAAAAAAATGATGTGGTATCACAAACAAACAGCAAACATAAAGTTTGCATTACCCTGGAAGGTCACAGACCTGCTGGCAGCTCGGAGAGGCTATCGTTTGAGCTAAATGCTAACTTCTGTAAACCAACACGGTGCTTTTGTGTGATGCACTTCCTGCAAGTGGCCTTTTGGACATTTACCGATAACGAAACTGAAATATACTTTTTCCACTTTCTGTATGATGCCTCGGCTTTCGTTGCCCACCAATATCGTCACTCTGAGGTAGAGACTAGCAATGCTTTGCTCTTTAATTTAGCATTGATTGCTTATTAAAAAACCCTGCAACAGACTGGTGACCTGCACGATATGACGGAAGCCTTCAGTGTGCAGTGACATTATTCAGAACACCAGTGACAGTGACTTACAGTGTTGCTTAAGCAAAGTCAGTGGACTTGGTTTAGTTAAAATCATGCGATTCACTGTATTCCTCTGTTTTAAGGTGGTTTTTGGTGTCAAGGCCCTCCTGTGTTATAACACTAAGGTCGGAACTTCCCAGTTAAAGCTAAAGACTGGGAATGTGTGAAGGGCTATTATTGGCACTTATTTCACAGATCAAACAATCATTTCATTAATGGTGGGAAAAAAGATTCCATACGAAGCAGTAACGTAAGTAACCGTTAGTTGCGGCCCTAACAGAAAGGATTAGGAAGGATCAGGAGGGCATGACTTGTGGGATACTCGATCGCTGAGCATATAAGGAAAAGGTTTTTGCTTTTGATACCTGACACTTACCCGTAAGCCAGGATTTGACTTGAGGCTGTATCATCTCTTTACACATCGCTTGACACTGATGTCATACATTACATCATGCTTTGCGCAGTTTTGCCCTCTTCTTCTTTCATGTTCACGTTTTGTCCTGTCGTCTACTATGTGCTTGCGATTACGGCAGTGCATGTGTGTGGTCACAGCTTGTGTGCCTGTGACTGAATTAGATCTTTTGAGGCTTCTATCAGTGTTCGTCATCTGCTGCTGCGCACTGCACAGATCAGACACGGCTCTGAAGCTGCTCTGCGGAGCTGAAAATACAAACACACTGACAGACCAAAGACCAGCCTGCTCATGTAAACCTGCATCTCCTCCTTCAGCACATGGATTTATTACCTCAGGTTTGGCAGGGTTAGCTACCACCATTCACTGATTCATGAATGGCGGTTGCAGATGTTACTGTTAACATTTAGCCATGTACGGCAAAACAGGATTGTTTCTTTTTTTTAAAACGTTTGCTGCAGGTGAAACACTGTCTTGTTGTGCGGTGTACTGGAGTAACACTTACACCCCCACCCCAGCAGTCATGACATGGGAAGGTCCTAGGAAAATACCTAATTATTTGAGCCGCTCGTCTGCATCGGGACGTCCCCACCTGCATTCTTGTTTGATAGTGTGCCCGTCTGAGCGGTCTCTCTAGATAACCTTGGAAGTGAACAAATTTCCTTCCTCGGGCCTTTTGCAATCTGAAGGTCACTTCCTCCTGTTCTCTGCTGCACAGTGCACCGTGTGATTGCATGTATAAACTGTGTCTGCCTGTGTGTTAATTATTGTGAGCTCACTAAATTATCACTTTGCTATCGTCTCATTATTATGCTTAGGAAATCACTCTGTTCTGGTTTGCTACCAGTGGTCAGCTGAGAGAAACTGGTTCTTTTATATTTGGTTTGTTTAGGTTCACATTGACTAATTACACCCCATCCATCTGCCTTACAGCAAGCTTTTTGTGTTGAACAGCAATAACATAACCTGACAGTTACAGATGAGCCCAGTGTCCCTATTCTAAATGGCCTCCTCTGGACCAGTTAAACGGGATTGTGTGTGTGTGTGTGTGTCTTCTTAAATAAAAAAATATGTTTTCTGCTTTCACTGAGATCATGCAGTGTGTTTAGAGGAGTCTGAGCCTTTGGCTTTTACAGGATTTACTTGTACATACTCTGACCTCAGTATTGGAAACGTTGACCATGTTTAATAGGAGCATATAACACTGGGGCAGTATATATACACGTGAAAAATCGTCCAGTCGGCGGCGGCGACATTCACCTCCCTCTGATGGTGCGTCTGGAAGAAGACGTCTTCTGGTTTTGGATTTGAGACCTGAGTCATTGTCTAGCACGACTTCAACAAGCTCGAGGTCTTCTAAATGCTCGTTGAGTCAGATTCTCTGGGTGTCCCTCCGTTACCCAACTCGGCAATAGCAAGATATGTAGTCAATGTCACGAGCAGCCCTTGATGGAAGAGCTGATCCAGAAGCGACGACTGCAATGGTTTGACCACGTCTGCCGCATGAGCAACCATCACTTGCCATATTGCCTTCTGCTGCAGCAGCACCCCACCCTGCCCACTGGAGAATCAAGCATGGCGCGCCCAAGAAGAGTTGGATCAAGCAAATTGAAGACGATCTTAAACAATGACGTCTAATCCCCGTTTTACCAAGATGGAAACCCTACGCCACCCCCTGTCGAACGCCAGCTAGGGACAAAAAAAAAAAAGAAGAAGAGAAGAAAGATACACACATGAACTACTTTATTAGGTACACCTGTCCAATTTCGTGTTTAAGCAAATACCTAATCAGCAGTGCATTTAGACATGCAGATAACATCAAGATGAGCTGCTGAAGTTCAAACAGAACATCAGAAAGGGAGGAAAGGTGAATAAAGTGATTTTTGAATGTGGTATGATTGGTGCAGCTGCTGGCATTGACCCACATAACCACCTTTAGAGAGAATGGGCTGAAAAAAGAAGAGAAAACATCAAGTGAGAAGCAGTTCTCTGGGCAAAAAATGCTCATAGAAATGTTAAATGTTGTTCAAGGTCAATGGAGAATGGTAAGACTTGTTGTTGAAATTGATAGGAAAGCAACAATAAGTCAAATGACCACTCGTTACACCCAAGGTATGACTGATGATTGACAAATCTGCAGAAACTGTGATGCTGTCATGTCAATATGGAACAAAAAGTGGAATAAGTAATGTTTCCAGCACCTTGTTGAATCTGGTATAAAGTGTCCAGAGAGTGTATATGAGAGGAAACGAGATGAAGCATGCGTGGCCCCCTTTCAGACACCAGTGCAGGACTCATTCTGCCTTTCTGTTCATGTGGGTCTGACAGCACCTCCTGTTTGTAGTGTGTTGTTATATGGTGTCACAGTCCATATAGTTCATTAAAGCAAATATAACATATTCAGTGAAGTGTGACTTATTGTGATCCAGTTTAATTTTTATTGAAATGTAAAAATGTGTACTGCGTCATAAAAATCCAAAATTACATCACAGCTTTGAAACAAAATGGGACCAGCTCGTGTCTTTCTGAATCAGAGATGTACAGTTCTGGTCTGTCCCGACAGACGCTTTGAATAAATAAACAGGAACACTCTCATCCCTCCAAATGTAGGCCAAATTCACCCCAAAACCAACACACACACACACACACACACCTCTCTATCTCCCACTTAAATCCTCTTGGCATCATACTGTCATCCAGACACATACACACATATCAATAACCAGTTCACTGTAATGAGCACACACACTTTCCATACCCCTCTGCTTCAGGCTTACCCTAATTCACCATGAAGCACATGCCAGCATACATAAATAAGCTTTCACATATGCTCGAGCACATATGCACACACATGCATGAAATAAAATAAATCCACATCTCGACAGATAAAGAGCTGTAGCATTACGTCACACAACATAAAGTCTGCTCAAATATGATTGACTGTTTGGCTGTCTCACCTGTCCAGGTGTTACAGTAGGCGAGGCGCTTGTGGATGCTGGAGCTTAATCCGCATATTAATGAGACTTCTATTTCTGAGTAGGTATTTTAAGACTAGTGTTGTTGTTCTTGTTGTGTCTGTGGGTTTCATCTTTTCCTCGTTGGAGTTTGATGCTAAGAGAGTGTTTCATTCTTTCGCCTCCGTGCAGTCGAGGTGGTGGGTTTTTTTTTGTGGCGTGCTAGCCGACCAGTGTCTGGTCAATTAAATTATTTAGGAAATCTTTGTGAATGTCTGAAGGAGGAGTTATGAAGGGTACCCCAGGGAGTTTAGAGTTTACATGCTGTGCCAACTAAAAGCAGCACTTTTCCCAAGCTGAAAACGGCATCTTTAAGCTAATGATGCTAAGGAAATCAGTTTTCTGTGAGGGACAGAGCGGCCGCACCCTTTATAACCTGTAATTTCTACAATGCCAGGAATCATGTCTGTGTGTCAGTGTGCCAGGGTTTTGGTGGGAGTGGGAGCTGTTTTGTAAGCATGCCATCCCCTGCAGCCCTGCCAGTGGACACACACACACACGCACGCACACACACACACACACACACACACACTTGGGCTCACAGTTTAGTGATATGCCGAAAGCAGAGAAAGATGTGGGTCAGTAGTGGGGGGGATTTGTTGTTGCATTTGATGATGATGAGTGTGTGTGTGTATATGTTGACAGTGTGCCTGCCAGTTTGAGGAAACTCCCCCTCGCTAATCCTGTTAATGTCCCTGCCTGCCAGCTCTCTTCCTCTTCTTCCTCCATGTTCCTTTTTCTAGCTATTTTTATTGGTAACATTTTTTCCCTCGCCATCTCTCACACTGTCTCTGCTTTTATTTATCTCTCCTCCCTTTTTGTAACTCAAATACAATAAAAGGGAGGTTTTATGGATTATTTTTATTTGATTCTGATCTATGTATATATTTAAGTGTAGAGTCTGTTTGATTTATAGAAACTAATTTGAGTGGGTTTTTCTGACTGATGGTTCTCCATTCAAATAATTTCCCTGCACATCTTGGCTTTGAAATGAGAAACTTTGGTATGAAATAAATGAATACACAATGAATGACAACTGTTGGACAGTTTGTTTCTTCCATCCATCCATTCGCTTCCACTTATTCTTTTCAGGGTCGCCGGGGCGCTGGAACCTATCCCAGCTGTCTTGGGGCGAGAGGCGGGGTACAACCTGGACAGGTCGCCAGTCTGTCGCAGGGCTAACACATAGACAGACAACCATTCACACTCACATTCACACCTATGGGCAATTTAGTGTTTCCAATTAACCTATCCCCACTAAGTGCATGTGAGAACCCACTCAAACACATGCAAACTCCACACAGAAAGACCCCGGCCTGATCCCTGGACCTGTGAGGCAACAGCGCTAACCACCATGCTGCCAGTTTGTTTCCTGAAATCACAGAAATGTCAGCATTGGTTTGGGTAAAAAAAACAACAAAAAAACAGTCAGTGTATTTGTAATCATCACTGACTGTCACTTTTACCCCCCTTGTCTGCCCCGCAAATAATCACACCAACTCTCTAAATCTAAATACTAATCTGTGATTGTCTGCTGGTCACTGGGTCAGACAGACAGATCCCCCAGCTTCACACACACACATACAAACACGCACACACGCAGACACATGCATGCATGCACACTCATGCACGCACACACACAAAAGCTCAGAGGCTGCACATTTTCCTACCAGTCTGTGCAAAAGAGGTGTTGTACTTAGTCCAAATTATACTGATCAAAAAGGCTAGCGGCTTTCAGTGTATATATTGCCATGGGCTTTGTGTCAACATGTGAACTTGCATAGATATGACTGAACGTGAACATAGTAACATAAAACTTTCCTTCTCTTTGATGTTGAGCTGCGGTTGGGACCAACTTGTAACATGCAATGTCCCTCGGTCAAAGCACGGCAGGAGTTTAAGAATGCACCAATTGTGAACCAGTGCTGATTTAAAGAATACTTTGATCGATAGGAGGTGCCATGTTTCAGTTGTTTTATTTGGTTTTCATTGTTTTTACATCCATCTTTCATTTGGCTAATATTAAATATTAAGTGGCCCAGTATCAATAAAGGGCATATGAATAGGTGCATTCATAGGATTGGGCCTCTAATTACACTATATGACATTGTGATGATATCAGACAAATGGTATCATATACTCTAAACTCAGGATAACCGTCTAGGCCAAAGGTAATACTTTGGTAATACTGTGCCCCAGCCCCGTAAGTAGGGCTGGGACACAGCGGTTAAAAAGACCATTTGGTCTATACAATCTGTAATATCACAGAACTGACAGTGGACACAGAAGGCCAATCTTCCATGTAACCGTTGCTAATACACAAATCATTTCAGTCCACTGCTCGACCATTAACATAACAACATAGACGGTATCATATCATTTTTCTAAGGACTTAATTATGTAATACCGTGGACCTAAGTGTGTGTGCTTGTTCGTACATGATAAAGCAGCAGACTGATGCTTTTGGGTGTTTTCCCCTCGTCCTACTTTTCCTTCCAGATAGGCAGAGAAGCGAGACAGGCAAGCGACAAAGCAGCAGGACGATGAAACATTGTCCCCCACTGTCGCATGAGTGAATTATGGCACAACAAAACAAACTTGCAGATTGTTGTCTTTATGTCTGCTTTGTCCTTAAAAGGAATTAAGCCCTTGCGTGTGTGTTTGTGCTGGTAAGCCCTTTTGCACGCTGAACATGGCTGTTCTCAGAGTTGATGTGGGTGGATGTTCATTTGGACTGCTCGGGCTCTGTTACGTAACAGTCGTTTCGGTTGTTCTGGAGAACAAAACATAGAGATTCAGAGACAAATGGAGCAAGGGGAACGGGACAGCAAGGGTGGCCAGGCAGGAGGGGGAGTGGCATGGACCCTCCAAACAAACTCTCGTTTTCTTTTCCTTTTTAATGCGTGAACACATTCTCTCAGTCAGCAAAGAGGATCCAGCTGAAATGCCAACATTACTCTTCAGGACATTTGTTTTAACTTTAACATTAAGGGTACTTTTAATGTTTAAACTGGTGGAAAATGACAGCAGGGAACAATGATTTGATGTGTGAATCTTCCATTGATTTGCTGTTGCATGTTTGTCTCTTGGGCATCAAAATGGGAAATATTTATGGACTTTGGCACTGCCACTGTTATTTCCTTGATTCCTATTTACATAGATGAATACAGCTTCCATAATATGTTGAAGGATGCAAACAGGAAGTTTACATCCTGTTTTTTCAGTAGGTTTTGTCTCTTCTTTTTTAAGTCTGTATTTTTGTATCCATATAATTTTAGCAGCAAAAATTAGATTTTTGTTGCAGGGTGTAAAGTTTTAAAGTGCAGGTTCTGAGTGCACTATTAAAGAAGTAAACAACAAAGAAAAATTACAATAAAAAGATCAGTGAACCAATAAGGTTAGTCCATTTCTCTTTATCCCCTTCATGCACTCATGCATATAACTGTCAATAAAGTTGTGGTTGTGGAACTTGTGCTCAAAGATATCTAGATGTCATCTTTTTTGTCGTTATACTGTAGGTAAGATGCTTGAAAATGAGCTTTTTGAACAGGAGATCAGGAGAAGTTTGGAAATGGATTGGTTGGGATTCAGAACTGATAGTAAAATGGTCAATCACAGAAATGTATTCCCTTCTTTTGATCCAATCTAACAACCTGATATCATCTAAATTTAACCTAGACATATGCTGGTACCCATGGGTACCAAGCATACATCTGTCGGTGCGTCAAGGTTTCAAAGATTGAAACCGCTACCATAAATCATGTTGGAAAGTCTGCTATTATCTACAGCTTTAATTCATTCTCAGCAGTGCATTCACAACTCTAAACATTCATAACTGGCAGTCAAAACAAGTGGAGTAACCTGAAATGTTTAGCTGATTTGACAACATGTTTGAATGCGCTGTTTTTATATCAGCAGTGTCACCAAATCTCTGTCTTTGTCTTCAGAATATGTTAAGCCCCATCTTGCCAGCTCAGGTTTCCTGCAGCACCAAACTTCAACCTCACTGTGGCCTGTGGTCATTCTACTTCTGTGAATCTTTGACCAACAGTTGTGTAGTCATTTACATTTAGATTTATACCGTTTCAAATTATAGCTGTCAAAGTTGTAGACTCTAAAACAGTAACACCAGTGTTATCTTTTTTATATATTTTGTATATTTTTATACATCTTGCATTTTAAATGAAGTTAAAAAAGCTATTGCAGTAAAATACTAAAATGTGTGATTCTATATTAAAGAGAAAATGGTGGGCCACATGCCAGTATATCAGATTTGCAGTCACTCACCACTGTTTACTGCCAAGTCACTGTAGATCATTTTTAACTGCCAGAGTAACTTTGCTATCAGCTGAAATCTCCATAGTAAAAAAAATAAAATAATTCTAAGGCCAAATGACTGAGAGGGGAATGTGTGTGTGTGTGTTTGTGGGTGTTTCTGCCATAAATAGACCTTTTAAAACCAATGTGATGTTTTCTACTGGCTGTTTTTGTGAACATGTGTGAGCGAGGTTGTGGCAGATGGACATGGGTTGAGAAATGGGTCATGCTGAATTCCTGTGGGAGGACACACACAAACACACTGCATCTATGTTTAGAACTGGAAATGCTTAGACAAAAGCATTTTTTGGCCACAAGATGCACATTAACCACACACACTCAAACACACACGCTTGCTGCAGCTGCTGATGTGTACAGGATCACACACATGCATGTTTGCACAGATATGACTCTGCATTCATGCAGAAAGTTGTTGTCATGGCAACCTCGGCTCCTGTCATTCCACTTCATTGACTTTTTATTTTTAACACGGGTTTCTAACAATTTGTGGTGATATGTAGATACAAACATTTTAGGAAGTTGAATCTTCAGGCAGAAATGACATTTCAGTTCCCAGTCAGCTATCAGTGATCATTTTTAACTTCAAAGTTAAGGAAAGAATCATCATTAAATGATTTCAAGAGTCAACCATGGGCAGGGGATGGACCATCAGCAGCAGTAACTCTATTAGCTTTAGTGTTGTGGATGAAGATTTGCTAAGATTACTTCCTTGAGGGTCATCCACACAGGACGAAACTTGCTCTTTGTGTGCACGTGCTTTTGTCATTGATGGGTGGTTGCTTGTTCATATCCTAGGTTCTGCTTTCTTAGACAGCCCTCTAATATATTTGCTATGTCCCATGTCAGTCAGCAGCATTCTCAACTTTGAATTAGTTGCTTGGAAGTTTGAAGTGGCTATTTTTTGTCATCGCTACTATGTTAGGGAAGTTGCTGTCACTGACTATCTCTGGTCTGTGGTCACCACATTGCTGCTAGCTATAACTACGTGTTTTCACACCTAAAACCTTAAACTTGCAATGTACACCTGGTAGATTAGATTGTGGTGGGATCACTTTGAGACCATAATGAAACCATTCTGGAGTTTGTTACAAACTGAAACGACACCGCCACAGACACTGCATTAGCCTTATTAGCCTAAACGAACTGAACTGTTGATATCCACCGGCTGGTTAGAGGTTCACATCTCCCCATGATGACGTGTGCTAACCCAACTAGCACACCAAAGTCTAGTTTCTAAAACTATATTTGTTAGCATTTGAATAAACAAACCTAACCCTCGACCTAGGTGTTTCAAAAGCATGGATGTTAATTGGTTAGAAGATGAAAAGGCAGTTTTATTAGCTCATGAGTCCATTTGCATTAAAGTCTGTGGAAAAGAAAACGTTGACTCAGTGACCTCAATAAACACTTTTTAATGGGGTTATCTCCATTGATGATTTAAAGTCATACTGAATTAAACATTATGAACCCCACTTTATTCTAAAAGGTGGCTAAAGCTAGTAGTTTAGGATGAGCTTCTCCGTGATTGACAAATAACTAAGGCGTGGGGATGTGTCACGTCCAGTTTCAACACAACAAGATGGTGACAAATTATGTGATGTCATAGTTCCTACGGCTGTCTTTCATACACAGTATATGAATTTAGCTACTTCGAACATTGACCAAATATCTTGGTGAAAGAAGACATTTTCACATGTTTTGCTTCTTATAAGGAAGGACAGTTCTCTGCTCCTGGTCCATTTTGCACTGGTCATCACCTGCATTCATGTATATATCAATCTGCTCAGCACTTAAAAAAAAATTCTGTTTATTTAAGTACTTGTCTTATAGTATGTTTCGCAGCAATTTCCTGATGTTGTAAATCTGCTCAACATTTGGCAATAAAACCCTTTCTGATTCTGATTCTTACTAACTGTCCAATAGTCAGTGGTTATTAAATGTCAACATATTCCTTTCTTGGTGTTTCGGGTGGTGTCTGAGTGTCTTTTCAGGGCTGCAGCAGTTGGCAGCAGCAGCTAGCATAACAAAGCTGGTTTTCATCATTGTCCTCATCAGCAGTAACTCAGTCTGAGGCAGCAAGTTTTTCGCCCAGTGGCACCTTCAGCATCCTGGAGCTACTCCACCCGTCTGAGAGCCGGCTGTTTCCTTTGTAGGGAGCAAGTGATGAGAACACTGCCAAGAAAAACCCCTTCCTCTGGCCTACAAACATATGCATTTGTGCTTCCCTTTTTGAGGACCCTCATTTGGGGTGGTTGTAGCTCAGGAGGTAGAGCAGGTCATCTACTGATTGGAAGGTTAGCGGTTTGATCCCTGGCTCATCCACCGGCCAAGTATCCTTGTGCAAGATATTAAGCCTGCAGCACTTCATACTCTGATGCATCCATCGGAGTATGAATGTTCGTTAGGAAGCACTAAAAGCTTAGAAGAAAGTGCTTGTGTGAATGGGTGTGATTGGGTGAATGTGGGTGTGTCATGGGTGTGATTGGGTGAATGTGGGTGTGTCATGGGTGTGATTGGGTGAATGTGGGTGTGTCATGGGTGTGATTGGGTGAATGTTGTAGCGCACTTTGAGTACTCCGGGAGAGTAGAAACGCGCTGTATAAGAATCAATCCATTTACCATTCACGTCACGCATCTCCTAGCTGCGTTACTCTACCCTCATCCATCACAGCTACCTTCTAATTAACCTAAAGCTGATTCTAACCTGAACCCTCAAACTCAGTCATAAACACCAGGGTCCTGTCATTGTCTAGTCACTCTCTGAAGCTTGTGTACTTGTGTACTGCTGTTATGTGGCCATGGAAAATTCATGGGCCCATTATTACTTTACTATAACAAACGCAGCATTATTGTTGTTCTTACTGAATGCTTACAGCTGCTGTCCAGTGCAGCTGTTGCAGTTGTGTTAAACATAACTCCACAAAACTTTATAAGCCCTGTTCAGCTCCAGTATACTGCTAATCGACAAAAATAGAAAGTGGGATGGAACTGAAAATGGTTTCTTCAGCTAAAGTCATCAAGTAAGTTTGGAATAACAACCACTCAATCAGAGTTGAGTGCAAAATAGTTTCTCTAGCGGCAACAATGCACCTTTAATTTAACTGCAGGTTTAATTGAACGTTATTTAAACGCAACCTGAAAATGTGAAAATTCAACTGCATTTTGACTGTTGAAGTGACCTTATCGCTGATAGCTGACTGGGAACTGAAATGTCATTTGTGACTGAAGATTCAACTTCCTACAATGTTTGTATCTACATATCACCACAAATTGTTAGAAACCCATGTGAAAATGTCTTGTGTGTGTGTTTCTGTGTGTGCGTGTAAAAGTTTACATGTGTGAGCAGTTATAGCAGTAACCACAGAGCTATTTCAGTGTTCACGCTAGCTTTTGCTCAGCTGTATAATCCCTGACTCATCTCCCTTCATTATTCTGTTTTTTTTCTCATTACATTTTCTGTTCTTTTTATGTCTCTCTCTCTCTCTCTCTCTCTCTCTCTCTCTCTCTCTCTCTCTCTCTCTCTCTCTCTCTCTCTCTCTCCTTTTCTGTGAAATGTGTTGTTCTAGTTTTGAACTCGACACTTTTTGTTCTAACACCGCACTAAGTATCTGGTTTAAAAGTGTTGCTTTATACTAGTGTGTTGTGTTTGTGTGTGCTTGCATGCACATTTGTGTGTGTGCTGTAAAGCCTGTCATTACTGTACTACAGGGAGGAGTTCCTGTCCAACCAAAGGATGCAGCTGCATCACATGCTCGGAGAATATTTTTATATTGGAGGTCTTCAGACAGGCACAGCCTGACTCTGCAGAATTCACAGTTAAACTATCAAGAGCCAGCAGTCTTTGGTAATATGAGAAACATGTTCATGACCCTCAGCCAATAAAAATGCAGTATAATGTCTGACAAGAATGGTAGCTGACAGTCTTGAGTTATTTCAGGCAAAATATCTTTTTTATCTGCACCGGCCAGAAAAATGGTGACAGTTAAGTGATCAGAAAGTAACCATGATGTTCATCACGTTATTTCCTAAAAGTTCAGTCTCTTAAGATCCGACGCGTAATCATGTAAATAGCTATAAACTATGGCAAAAATCTCAGTCCTCCAAGTATAAAAACTTGACTTATGCTTGAGGTAGACGGTGACAAACTATGTCCACTACTTTAACACTAGAACTGTGATCTTTTGTGAAGCCAGTGTTCAAAACCAAATTTAAAACTATATAACAATTGTTTGTAATCATAGCCTTAACTTAAAAACATTCTTTTAGATTTGGCAATTCACAAGTGAGAAGCAACTCTCCATCAGTCCTCCTGGATT
>VURO01002438.1:7765-21005 GCA_015108175.1 Pelvicachromis taeniatus
GGGTACTAGGTAGAAGAAATTATAAAGTCAAATCGTCACGATTGTCAGATGAGGATAAAGGTCACGCGTGTCAGTACCTTCAATCATGGCTGAATAGCCTCATTCGTCATCTCTACAATTCACTGCAGTCATGATGTCATATGAACATTGGTGAGTTAACATTTCATTTTTACTTGTCTAATTATGTTTTTTGCTTTTGAGGTGCTACTTGATTATTTTAAAAAAACGAGCCTCTCACCCTGCCATTTATCCAAACTAGCAAACAGGGACGGCAGAATCCAGCACCATCAGCATGGGCGGCTACGCGCATAAACTCAGTGGACTTTTATTTTGTAGGCAACACCCCACTCTGTCCGTGCCGCTAGATTGCGCTCAGCGGCGGACGATTGAGACGAGCTCGAGCCTGGCTGTTGCTGGGAGACCGCTGACGCCAGACGAAAGAGAGACGTTCGCGCCCTCCTGCGGCGCGTCCACAAAAGGCCCGGTAGAATCAAATAGAATAGACCAGAAAGCTTTGCACATTTCTGCGTGAATCATTTTCTCTGCCTGTCATGGTGACGGCATTCATCAGCTTGTTTGATCGCTGCTGCTATATTGAGCTCTGTGTTCATTTTCATAATTTGGAATGTAAATAGGAGAGCGGTGTCACTGCCACACCAGAGGAGCCTATAATTAGACTCAGTCAGGTGAGCTCTTCTCTGAGAGACAAAAGCTGCAGAGCTCTGTACAAGAAACCAAAGTTACTCCTCTCGAAAGTCTCTTAAAGCTTTCTGCATGCATTTAAAAGAAGATAGAAACTTGACTAGACTGTGGCTTAACCAAAGAAGGAAATAAAATGGAAATCTCTTTTTCACTAAAGAGTAGTGTGGGGATGAGCATGAACTCACAGGCTAAAGGAACTCATCAGCGATTAAACAAGTTACCAAGGACACTGCATCAAACAACCTACGTTCAGGCGTCTAATTACTCTGATCCACTGATCTCACTTAGCTCATCTCGGCACTAAATGCCTGCTTATATCTTTTCTACTTCACAGGACTCTCAGTCTTGTCAGTCTCACAGCATCAGAACATCAAAGGAGAAACATTATGAGTGAAGCATTTGTGAATTTTCTTCACTAATTAGATTTTTCAGACTTTAAAAAAAGTGCAGCATAAGGCGTGATGGGGGGGCAGCGCCATATACATCACTCTATGCTTTTAATTTTTTCCTGCCCCAAAAGCTGCTGGCAGGCATTCACTGTTTGCCACAGCAAATAAATAAGTTGCACATTGGAGCATCTTAAAAAGGTCCCGAGGGTTTCCCCTTGCTCTGTCTCTCTGCTTGAACTTTAAGCTTTCCTCTCATCCACTCGCAGCTCCATTTCTGAAAAGGGCTTGCAACCTTTGTGATATTCATGAAAGATGCTTGAGGGGCAAAGTTACACCCAGTGCAACGGACCAGGGCTTAAAAGTTTGAAGAGGTTTACGGTGTTTGGCATCATACCTAAAAAAGAGTTCTCAGTGTCACCCAAAAGGCAGAATGAATTAAACGGTCTGTTGAAAAGAAAAATTAAAAAAGAAAACTTATTTGATATGAAACATTTGGTGGCTGTATGAACAATGCAGCTCTAGCTTATGTTGCGATTGTTTCTTATTCTATAACACGCTGACTTAGTGTTTTCGTTAGCGTTTTGTTTTACATGTAATCGAAAGAATCCTCTTCTTTCACTTGCTCCCTTTATAGGGCGCCATAGTGAATCCATCCACCTACTCTTTGCTTTTCTTTCACATCAACACTCATATCCTCCTTCACTACATCCATTCTCTGAGGTCTTCCTCGTTTCGTCCTTCCTGGTAGCTCCATCTTCACCATCCTTTGTCCGTACCATCTCAGCTCTGCCTCTCTCCAAACTGCTCAGCCTGAGCTGTTCTTCTTTTCTGATCTTGTCCATCTTGGTCACTCCTGTTGAAAATCTTAACATCTTCAGCTCTGCCTCCTGTGTTTCTGTCAGTGCCGCCACCAAATCATACATCACAGCAGGTCTTACTACCATATTGTAAACCTTCTTTCACAAATCACCCCCGCTATTCGTCTCCATCCACTTCACCCTGCCTGCACTCTCTTCTTCACCTCTCATCCACCTTCACTACCTCTGCTGTGTGTGTCTTCACTGCTACACCTGCCTCCTTCTTATTCACACACGTATCCTGTCTTGCCTCTACTTTCATTTCTCTTATTTCCTCCACCTGCTCCCTATAAAAGTCATATTCCACGGAGACTCCTGCCTGACCTCATCTGTCATCCTGGTTTCTCTACATCTACAGACACAGTGCAACTCCTCCCTTACCTTCTCCAAACTTCTTCATCAACACTCTAAAAACAAACATCACACCTGCAGTGCTTTTTCAACAAGTCCACTGCCCTCTGTTCCACACCTTCACAGGTATGTCATCTGGACCAGCTGTCTTTCCACTCTTCATCCTTTTCATAGCTGCCTTCACTTCTCCGTCTGTCTGTCCAATTAAAAAAACGAGATCGCGGATACAAGCAGCAGAAATGGGCTTCCTCCGAAGGGTGGCTGGCCTCACCCTTAGAGATATGGTGAGAAGTTCGGCCATGCAGGAGGGGCTCAGAGTAGAGCCGCTGCTCCTTCACATCAAAAGGAGCCAGTTGAGGTGGTTCGGGCATCTGACAAGGATGCCTCCTGGGCGCCTCCCGGGTGAGTTGTTCCGGGCATGTCCCACCAGGAGGAGGCCCCGGGGCAGACCCAGGGCACACAGCTGGCCAGACGAGCTGGAGGAGGTGGCTGGGGAGAGGGAGGTCTGGGCTTCTCTGCTTGGGCTGCTGCCCCCGCGACCCGGCCCTGGATCACACAATATGCTGCATATTGAAATGGTCTTGTTTTTTTAGCTGTCTGTCAATCATTTCTGCTGTAGTTCAGTTTTTTGCCAAAACACACATCCACAGTTTATTGGAGAAGGACAGAATTTCTGCAGTTTTGCCTCTACAGGCCAGAACAGAGGCTTTTAAGTCAAATGATTCAAATCACATTCAAATTGTTTGACTTTAAATCCACTGTGGTATGTACAGGAGACAAGCTGAGACAAGCAAAGGTTGTGTCTTTGTCCAACAAACTGTGGACCTACTGCATGTTAATGGTTTACAACCTCTGACTTTCAGTTTGCATGTTCATCTAATTTCCCAGATGATAAAGTGAAATCCTAATGGTGCAAGTGATGCACTAATTAGGTAAGAGAAGTTAAACAGAAACAACAAGGGGAAAAAAACAAAACATAAGAAATAAGATGTTTTTTCTAAAGCGATAGCCATTTTTAGCACAAATGATTCATACATTCATTCTTCTGACAGAAGAAGAAATTTTCCTCAAATTCTTCTGATTCTCTTCTTACAGACTAAAATCAGGTTTAAACATGATGGATGGGTAAAACTGAGTTTGTTGAGCAGCCACAAACAGATGCGTGCTTGATGTATTATTGATTTCTTTCTGAAACCTGCTCCATTTTATTTTTTCCTGCACCTCCATGAAAGATTCAAAAGACCTGAAGGAGATCCTCGATGCTAAACGCTGTACTACTCCTCTCCTGACAGACCTGGCTGCAGTTCACCATAACTTTAATATTGATGTCGAGTAAACGAGCGATCCTTTGCTTTAGTGCTGCATCGTGTCTTCTTCGAGTTGTTGTGCCCTTGTTGACTGCGAGCGTTCACCTTCTTCTTCCGACCTCTTTATGGTCGAGCAGTTCTGGTTTATGAGCAGATGAGTATTTCCATCTCCTGTCACTTTTGCTTCTACACAGTTTTCTGAGATGTTGCCAAACATTATGCTTCTTTTTTTTTTTTAAAAGAACAAACTGTTCAAATACTGCAAAATGAAATCCAACACACAGGAAGAGGATGGAAAAGGATGGAAAACAGTATGTGAGCTGAAAGGGACAGGCGTAAGGAGAAGCATCAGTGGCTGTGACACATGCTTGTGTAGAGCAGTTGCTCAGTGCTTTACATTGTGAACTTAATAAGTGTTGATTAAGATGTGCACAAGTGGACATTTTCTGCAAAGCAGGCTTCTTTCTGCAGTTGGGACGTACTTTGGTGGCATGTGTGTTTTCCCTTTTATTTCGATTTCACAGCACAGGTTTCAAAATTAAAATAAGACTAATTACTGAACTACAGACAGTTCATGATGAAGTCATCATGTTGCATACCTTGATGAGGTCAAGTGACTTTAAAATGGTAGTGGCATACCTTTTGAATGAATTGGTTCATTGTTGTTACTGTCACGTATACCTCTAAAATTCAAAAAGGCGACTTGATCAGAGTTACAAGTCTAACTTTGTATTTATCTGTTTAAGGCTTAAGACCTCAGAAAATAGACAACGCATGATTATATAAT
Source organism: Pelvicachromis taeniatus (assembly GCA_015108175.1). Classification (NCBI taxonomy): domain Eukaryota; kingdom Metazoa; phylum Chordata; class Actinopteri; order Cichliformes; family Cichlidae; genus Pelvicachromis; species Pelvicachromis taeniatus. Next base: position 12,159 of record VURO01002438.1, read on the forward strand.
ACACAAAACACTGATATCAAAGTATAGAGTGTTAAGTAATTTAATAAAAGTGTTTAAAAAACATTTTTTTTTAAGCTATCATTTTTAGTCAAATAAAAAACCTGAAACAACAAAATAATTTTTTATGTATTTTTCGACAGTCTCGCTTTTTATTGAATTCCAAATAGTTGCCAGCTGTCTCCTAAGACTTGCTGTGGATGAATATTTTGGTGGCATCTATCTTTGAATCCACCAAATCAGTTCAACAGGATTCAGTTTTGGACCATCAGTTCCACTTCTCCAGATTCCTCCTTCCTGGTCAAAATGTCACTGCACAGTTTTAAAGTATGTGCGGAGCCATTGTCTTGTTGGCATATGAACCCACGACCAATCAGTTTTCAGTCCAGAAGGGATTTCATGATACCGTTGATTTTCACTCATTTTCCCACTGCGTTTCCACAACTGAAACCCCCATACCCTCATGGTATCTCTATTGTGTGTCACAGTGTGGCTAGCATCAAAGCATTCCTCAGCTTTTCTGTAGACATAAACACAGTGATGCTCACTGAAGAGTTCAAACTTGGACTTGTCCATCCAGAGCACGTTCTTCCAGACGTCTACAGTTCAGTGTTTCTGCTCTCTGGAAAATCTGAGATGTTTCCGGTTGTTTTCAGGCATCAATAATGACTTCTTAGTGGCTACTTTTCCATTTAAGCCTTGTTTGTTCAGTCATTATTTTGGAGATTTTCTCCGAATTTGATATAGCAGCTTTTATCTTCTATAACCTAAATCTCAGTGGTGGTCTTCCTTTTGTCTCCAGCATTTTAAGTCTTGAAGGGTCTGACATCTACTTCAGTCAACTTTTGTTTTCTGCAAGCACCAGTCTCAGCAATCAACTCCAAAGCATACCTGCCCACACTGTGAGAACCCCATATTTCTTGCCCTCTTTGTGTTTTAATGCAGACTCCTTCTGTTTCGTTGAGTTCTTGACATTTTAGCATTTTGAACAGGAGGGAAGAATTCAAACTGAATTTAGAGCAGTCGTTTAGGAAGCAGACACAGTCAATACAACATTTAAACTGAGCCTCAGAATGATGAAAAGGTGAGTCTGAACATGCTGTGGTTGCTGGCACCAGACGGGCTCGACTGAATATTTCAGAAACTGCTGATGTTCTGGGGTTTTCCCACACAACCATCTCTAGGATTTACACAGAGTGGTCTGAAAAAGAGGAAAATATCCAGTGAGTGGCAGTTTTCTATTTGAAAATGTCTTGTTGATGCCAGAGGACAGTGGCTTGACTAGGTAGGCAACTGTAAATCTGAAAACCGCCCATTGTAATCAAAGAGCTGCAGCTACATCAGCAAAAGAGCTCATCAACGTTGGACAGCAGAAGATTGAAAAACTTTGCTCTGTCTGATGAGTCAGAAAAACAAGAAAGAATGGATCCACCCTGCCTTGTACCAACAGATCAGGCTGGTGGTATAATGGTGTGAAGGACCACTTAGTACCAACTGAGTATTATGTAAATACCACAGCCAACCTGAATGTTGCTGCTGATCATATCCGTATTTTGATGGCTGCTTCCAGCAGGGTAGCACACCTGGTCACAAAACTCAGATCATCTCAATCATCTATGTCTTGTTTTTAACATGACAGTGAGTTCACTGTAGTTAAATGGCCTCCACAGTCATCTTAATCCAATAGAGATCTTTTGGGATGTGCTGGATTTGGAAATTCGTGTTATGAATGTGCAAATCGTGTTATACTGGCATGGACCAAAAAACCTTGGCAAATGTTTCCAGCACCTCGTTGAACGTGTGATGCAAATGATTTAGGCAGATCTGAAGGAAAAAGGGGTTCAATCCAGTCTTGGAGAGGTGTACCTAAAATAAGTGATCTGTGTGTGTGTGTGACTTCCTGTGGAAATGTCTTGTCTTTCAACTGCTTTCTCCATTGTAAATCTGAATCCACAGCCGTGACTGATTATAACATCGTGCTGAAAAAGGACTCCCTCTTTTATAATTAGAAGCTCTAATCAGCCACTGGGTCCATCAATCACTAAGTCCCTGAGTCGTGTTACAAACTGAATGGAGGAGAATTATTTTTTTGAAACTTCACTTCCACCTATGATCTTTTTGTCTCTGGTAAATGATAAAAAGTGAAAGGGTTTGTGCAGCTTTAGAAAATTTGAAAACCTCACCGGACAAGACTTTTAAATGTAAACTTGGTAAAGTCTGCAGACGCACGTCGACAAGTAGTCATAATGATAAAAGATCCCCACGGTGAAGGGAAAGAAAATGAAATGAGCAGTGGGGCACAGTTTAAAAATGAACCTGTCTGCTTCCGATCATTTGTCAAGGTGAAATATGCTTCACGGCTTATCCGCATCACCCAACCACAAAAAAAGGGACACAGCCTGCTTTATACTGGCTGTTTAAACTTCATGAGTTAAGTCACACAGGAACAAGCTGCATCTGAACATCAGTCACGTCACAGGGAGGTGCTGCTGCTTCTGTTTCCTCCAACAAAGAAAAATGTAATAAAATAAAGTGGTACTGAACGACTACCTCGGACAAAAAGGTTTTCTTGGTTTCTTTGGTTTTGACAAAAATGTAAATATAGTTTGTGTGGGTTAGAAAAAATAACAGATGACAAACATGCATTCCAATACGACAGTTTCACATTAAACACAGAAACAAACACATGCAGAAATAGTACAGTGACGGGGATGAAGTTGGTTGTATAGCCAACATGTGTGATGAGAGGAAACAGCTCTGAATGTAACATAAGAACAAAGACCAGGTTTTTGTTCTGGGGTTTGGTTTTTTTTCCCATATCAGGATCACTTTGTTTTTTAAAGTTGAAGTCAGTTTCTCTAAATATCTGTGATCCTTTAACAAGATGAGCCACTGATTTACTGGTTATTCTGTTTGGTTTTTACAGCTAATAAAAGCAGATTTTCTTTTTTTGTTAATGGGTTTCTTGTATGACCCTATTTACGTTACTGTGTAAAGTGCCTTGAGGTGACTGTTGTTGTGATTTGGTGCTATATAAATAGCACTGAACTGAATGTTTGTACTCACTTTATTTGTTGGCCTGTAATTGGTCTGTTAATGACATCAATGTGTTGAACTGGAAGTTCCTTACATATAATCTGATCAGTTTCAGGCCAGGCTAAATTTAGGTTGTTGGTCCAATATCATACCTGCTGATTATGACACTTTCTCTCCCATGAATGTAGTTACATCAATAATTTAGGGCAGGGATGTGAAACTCATTTTACATCACAGGCCACATACAGCTCACTTTGATCTTAAGTGTCTTTGCAGGGACAATTCTCACCCGTGTCACAATCTGGCAGAGGAGGACTGTATGTAGCGAGGAGGAGGAGGACACAGATGCAGACACAAACAGAGCGTGGACCAAAAGTAGATGACAAGAATGAGTCGTTTAATAAGGCTGAATAAAACAGTGCAGACAAAAGGCAAGACACAACTGTTGCAAACTAAACATAACCTCAACTGGGATGACTAAAAGAACAACATGAAACCGTGACATAAGCATAAACAGACCTGGACATGAAACTCGAAACGTGGCATGGGTTTTCCATGCCATGTTTTGAGTTTTGAGAGCATGAAAAAACAGACGACCTGACCCTGAACAAAGGAGGACAGAAGACTTAAGTACACCGAGGAGCTAATGAGCGGAATGGGGAACAGCTGGGACAAATCAGAACTAACGAGACAAGGAAAGAAAAGCCGACTACACTGACATAGGACACATGGGCTATGTCTCAATTCAGGGGCTGCATCCTTCGTGGGCTGCATTTGTAGGCCGCTTACGTCACAGCGACGCGACGAAGGCTGTCCCAATTCGAAGGCTGCTCCAAATGGAGGTGGAAGCGGTAAGGGTGGGAACAGCTGGTGACGCAAAACTGAAGGCTAGACCGTCCCATTTCACAATTTTGAGAGTCTGACATAGCTACAGATTCTCAAAATAAAACAGGAGACATAAGGAGCCATCAAACATAACAACATGAACTTGACAACATAAGACACGCAGGCGTGAAACACAAAAGGGCGAGGGGAACTTAAGCACAAGTGTAGAGACACAAGGGCAATCAAAAATACAAAGAACTAAGAGAATCTAATAAACCTAAACATAAACCAGAAACAATATAAGTATAACTCAAAAACACTGGTTCAAGATACCCAGGATCCTGACAGCCTGGGCCTTATGTTTGACATCTCTGATTTAGTGTCCAAACCACCATATTTTTTTTTTTAGGTTTTTGAAGTGTGGTCAATTTGTTTTCTGGGATTTTTTAAAGCAAATATTTGTTGCTAAACACTTTAAAAACACACTGAGGCCAATTTCCAGAAGACTTAAAAAAACCCTAACCATTATTCATAAAACTCGCCTGTTGAAGAAAAAATAGTCGAGTGGTTTATTTACTTTAGTCCAAATCTTTTTTATTTTGCCAAAAAAAGAAAAAATGACATTGACAGACAACAACAATCCGTGTGTGTGTGTGTGTGTTTGTTTTTGTTTTTTAAATTCATTCTTGTAACAGAAAAATCTAATTTTCTGCTTTAGGTGGACAGTACTGCCATCTTGTGGTGAAAAAAGATACTGATAAGGAGTGGGAAAAGAAAAGGGAGGTAAATCCTGCAGACCTTCTTTTTGTTGTCAGAATATTAATTACCAGGAATGATCTTTTTGTATACATGAGTCATCAACAGAAGGACAAAAAGAAGAACTGGCACACTCACTTAGTGGACAGACAACATTATAAAGACCCTAACAGAGCGGTTTGGTCCCCCAAGAAGCATCAGTTCTGAAACGACAAAGGAAATAATGCAGTCACTGCTGAAAGAAAACAATGATTTATAAAGGAATACTTTAAAAGCCACATCTGAGATACTTGATGTATGAATCTGTCAGAATCTGTTTTGTTGTTGTTGTTTTGTTTCTTATGGGTATATTACGAAATGTAATGAGGCCATGACTGGTCCAAGTGTGACACAGCTCTCACATTATGTGACCAGTTTCCTCTTCTGTCACACCCTGGGCTCGGCATGGTTGTTGTCATATGTGTGTAAGACTTTTTCATACAAATGTGATCAACATGACATGTTTTCTTAAAATAAGTCAACATGTCTTAAAATAAGTGCAAGTCAGATAAAAGGAATTCCTCCCAAGGCTGATAGGAGTAGTTGTTCCCCTGCTGCAGGTTAATCAGTCAGATGTGACCACAGTTTGAGCTCTAAAACATAAAACTGGGCTGGATGTGTCACATCTCATTAAACTGGAAGCACTGGTAAAACTGGTTCCATCCAGCCAGCGAATAACCTTTGAACAGAGGTGTGACGGGTATTCACACACTGAGCACAGAAACCTATGTGGAGGTGACCTGTGTGTGTTCACTGTGCCAGCCCAGGTTATTTTAGTAACTAAAAACTAAAACCAGATGGGGAAAAGAAATCACTGTAATGAACTAATATAAAAATTTAAATAAACTTCAGAAAAAATATTTTGTGAGTTTGAATAACAAGCTGAATAACTAAAAATTTAAAATTAGAAGACGTTTTGCCAATTGTCCTAAATATATTCCCTCAGAATAATAATAATAATAATAATAATAATAATAATAATAATAATAAACAAAACAAGATAATGCGCTCTGGAAGCTAAACCAAATTAAACACAAAAAGAAATCAAAATAAAAACTAATTAGAAAAATACAAAACTATAGAACTTTATACAAGTTTGGCTACAAAATACAAATTCTACTAATAATAAAAACAATAATAATAAAAATCAGCTGAAACCACTTTGCCGGATCAGGAGATGAGATGAGGAAGTGACCCCTGAAATAAAAGCGCATAGGTACACCTACCTCATCACTGCTGGAAGATGAAGATGAGCTGCTGCTCGATTTGTCTCCTTTCTTTTTTTCCACTTCTTCTTATAACCATGTTCCTTGCTGTGAGACTCGTATTCATTGTAACGATCATGCTCTGAGTACTTGTGCTTGTCCATATTTCCATAGTTGTGCTTGTCCATACTTCCATACTTGTGCTTGTCCATACTTCCATACTTGTCGTTGCTGCCTTCCTAAAAAAATATATATATATATCCAAAGTTTACACTTAATAAGTTCTTTATGTCGTGATTAATTAATCAAAAGCAAGATTGGAAAAGAGCGCAAAAGAAAAGAAAAGCATGTTTACAAGAGGAAATGTCAATTCTCGTCACTGTGTATTCATGCGGCTTCCATCCACCGCGGCTAAGTGAGCCGTCATTTGTGAGCCGCGGTCAAGCCAGCCGGCTCTCATCCATAAATTTGCTTGCGCTTCTACACTGTCCTTTACGGCAGCGCTTTTTCTTCTTCATTCCCGATTGCAAACGTACACCCGCGCACGCACACATACACGTACACGCGCGCTCACTCACACATACGCGCGCACACATTGCATTGGGTGGGACAGCCTGGTTGCGTCATATTCAAACGCATTCTTGATAGTTGACGCCAAACGTTCAACACATTCTTGCTCTTGAAACCTTTTTCTCACATACAAGGTCTTGAGCATCCATCCATTCATCTTCTGCTGCTTATCCGGGGCCGGGTCGCGGGGGCTGCAGCCCAAGCAGAGAAGCCCAGACCTCCCTCTCCCCAGCCACCTCCTCCAGCTCATCCGGGGGAACACCAAGGCGTTCCCAGGCCAGCCGAGAGATATAATCTCTCCAGCGTGTCCTGGGTCTGCCCCGGGGCCTCCTCCCGGTGGGACATGCCCGGAACACCTCACCCAGGAGGCGCCCAGGAGGCATCCTTATCAGATGCCCGAACCACCTTAACTGGCTCCTTTCGATGCGGAGGAGTAGCGGCTCTACTCTGAGCTCCTCTGAGGTCTTGAGCAATCAGGCCGTATTTTATGTTAAAGACCTCACAGTACCAGATATCCCCAAAAGGCTGCTTCTCTGTTTCAGACTGCAGGCTTGATTGTGGTTCCTGGAGTATTTCATGGATGGATGGTCGGCAGAGTCTTCAGCTCTCAGGCCCCTTTTCTGTGGAAACAGCTCCCAATATTAATTTAGCAGACAAACACCTGTCTCTGCTTTTGAGATAGCCTTAAAGCCTTCCTTATTGACAAATAATACAGTTAGGGTGGATCAAGTGACCCTGAATCTTCCCTTATTTGCGCTGCAATAAGATTAAGATCCTGCGGGCTTCCCATGATATACGTAGTTTTTCTGTGTTTATACACCTCTCTGCATTTAATTATTAGTTAGTATGTATCTCTTGCTCTCTTCCACAGCGTACATGTTGTCCTGTCTCCTTCCCATCAACCTCAACCAGTCACAGTAGATGGCCGTCCCTCCCTGAGCCAGGTTCTGCTGGAGGTTTCTACCTTTTCAAATGCAGTTTTTCCTTCCCACTCTCACTAAATGTTAGCTCATATGGGATCATTAAATTGTTGGGGTTTTCTTTGTTTTATTGTTGTGTTTTTACCCAATAACATAAAGTGTCTTGAGGCGACTGCTGTTGTGATTTGGTGCGAGATCGGAACATTTATATTCATTGTGATATACTCCTTGTTCTTGTTGAAATCAGGGTGTTTTTTTCTGTTTTTTGGCACCTTTTAAAACAAAATTCAATATTACGGGAACAGAAGCTATTCTATTTCACACACTGGACCTGGGGGACATCAGGGAACACTGAATTAAGGCACACTGCACCCAGGAAACACAATATATAGGTGAACTGATGCTTCAGACCGGGAGATTAGCAAAATGTATACATAGGACGGTGAATAGGGGAATTGGGGACAGCCACATAACACAGCAGGGATAAATTGGGAATAAGAGGACAGGGGAAGTAAGACTAAACACAAGAAAGAGACAAGAGGCCACCAAAATAAAACTCGGGCTAAGACACACGAGCTTGACACTGACAAAACCCTAAACAGACATGAAGACAAGAGCGACTTAACACTAGAGTGTTTGAACAGGTGTCCCATCCACTTATGGGACACTGAAACTACACTGAAAAGCATTATGGAGCTGAAAACAAACGAATACATAATGTAAACATAACATTAAATAATCCTGGACTCACAATGATATGATGAACATAATTAGAAAGTACAAAACTGAGAAATGCTTGGTAAACTGACCGAGGACTTGTGTCCCTATGTGTATATTTATGTTAATTTTCACATCTCTATATAAATCTATTTATAGCTCCATTCATTCACTTAACTTTATACAATTGCTTTGTTGTCTGTTGTATGTATGCTGCTATGAATATTCGATTTCACTCTCGGATTAATAAAGCTTTTCAGATTCAGATTTTTATTTGGTTGTGTTCACCCTAACAGTACGTTTTCCCTATTACGTGGAAGGTTTAGGGTTTTTTTCCCCTTGTATTGTTGCTCACTGTATTTGGTTGTTTTAGTTTAATAAAAAGGCAAGGTGAAAAGGCACACAGCCCTACGGAAGCCGAGAGCGGCCGTATCCGTTAATAATATTTTTCTCTCGTTTTCTCGTGATAACGACTTATTTATCTCGTTATCACGAGAAAACGGATTCGTTTTCTCGTGATAACGACTTATTTATCTCGTTATAACGAGAAAACCGGACCACCGTTTTCTCGTGATAACGAGATAAATAAGTCGTTATCACGAGAAAACGAATCCGTTTTCTCGTGATAACGAGATAAAAATATTATTAACGGATACGGCCGCTCTCGGCTTCCGTACACAGCCAGCCTTGACACATAATTGTTCTTTTATTTTTTGACAAATAGTTGATCGTTGAGCAGTTGATAGAGATGAAACGTGGCCCAGGGGGACAGTAGGAGGTCC
>VURO01002441.1:0-11246 GCA_015108175.1 Pelvicachromis taeniatus
ACAGTTTCTGTTTATAGTTGGTAGCAGTTGTATGTTGCAGAATGTTTACTGTGCTGGTAAGTAAATAATGTTAGTTCAAATTTGATCGACACAGCTCCTATCTTCTGCCATTTCTGCACGTTACCGTGAAAAATCAGCAAATAATTTCCCCAGGATTTTAAATTTATGGTTGGTAAATTGAAGTGGCGAGACAATTTAAAAAAACAATTTCTCCTAAGTTGCACTGTTCCACTTCTGTAAAGGTAATAAATGCACTCATGGAGTGAAATGGACCGGGTTACTATGGCAACAGAGTATCTGAACACAGGTACGTATGTGTTTGGGATTCGGACGTAGGACAATTTGGACTTATGAAATGATTGAATCTCTATCTCCTGTTTATGCTTATCAGAAGAGATTGAAAAACAAAAATCCATGTTCCAGCTAAATTGGCCACGTAATTAACCTCCTGTAGGTGTGCAGATATGAGATGATCGATCAGAGCGACAGTCTGGGACGCATATTATCCAACAATCACCCAGCAACCTGTCTGTCATACTTCAGAGTGAAAAACACAATTCTACCTGCTTATTTTTGTGAGGATACATATGCGTGGGTCCCACATTGTCTCAAATATGAATTACTTAGACAACTTAGAGAAATATTACCACTCTAACCCACACCCCCAACTCTCAAAATCTTCATCTATTTACTACACCCACTTGATGTTTCGCCGATATATTTTTTTTCTTATTAGCGTGAGGTGTTTCTCCCTATGATCAAAAGGTTGTTATGTCTGTGTACGTAGGGAGTGATGCAGGACGTGGAGATCCTGGTGATGCCACAGGGTTACATCTCGCAGTGTCCAGACCTTAACAGAAGTGAGTGCAGTAATTCCATTACTGTTGATTCTGAATTACCTTCAAACTTAGTTTTAGATTGATTTCAATGTATTTTCTTACAACCTTACTTTTAGATTACTTTTTAGATAAAACGTATCTTTTGTATTTATTTGATATTATTATTTTTATTATTATTTTTAAATCCTGAGTAACGCTAAACAGTTTAACAGTTATTGGGTGTTTTGCAGTTAGTCAGCAAAAAGTGGGACTCTGAGTTTTTCTTGCGTGATTGTCATCCTCATTATTGGGACGATTTTGATGATGGTACTGTTTGATTTGGTTTTGAGAGGACAAAAAAAACGGCTGTTTACATCAGTGCAAAAGTCTGAGTAAATATGTTAGATGAAATAAACTGTATCAGGCATATTTGAGACATCGGTTTAGCATTACTTTTAAGTGGTAATCTGTGAGACTATTTGATTTCGAAATGTTTTGATGCAATGTTTTGTTTTGTTTTTTCCTGTTTAATCACTGGTTGTGTAGTGAAATGTTTTTATTGTGCGTTATGATGATGTGTTTTTGCTGGGAACCTTTTTTATATTCCAGGTGGCTGTTTTACCTTCTCAATGTTAGAGTTTGTTGCAGACAATCACTTTATTTTTTGCAAACAATACACCCACACCTCGTGGTTTCAAATGATTTTTCACATGGATTATATGTTCCTGTCCCTCAGAATTCACCTTTTTAGTAATATAAAATAACAAGCGAAATTTCCTCCTTCAAAGAAAAACATATTATCAAGTATTATTAATATTATTACTAATTATTAACTATTGCTGCTAAACTACTGAACTCTTTCAACTATTAAAAGTGTTTTTAAAACTGTTATATGGTTACACAGTTTTTATTTGCTATAGTTATCATGCAGTTAACATAGATTATCAGAATGGAGGATCACATTATTGCACGTACCTAAGTTACTTTGTATTGTTCCTTGTATGTCAGCATGTCCAACCTGCAATGATTTCCATGGACTAGTGCAGAAAATCATGGAGCTACAGGATATACTTGCAAAAACATCCAGCAAGGTAATGTAATGTGTGTGTTACGGGTGCTGATTTGACATTTAATCCAAAACAGAGAGTGGAACGGTAATTGCTCCTTTGAATTAAATGAGTAAAAAATATCCCCTTGTCAGTACGGTTCTGTTATTAACATTCGTTGCAACAGGCATTCAGAGCCGTATTAACATTTGGCTCTGCCTATTAATGAAGTCTTTTCTCTTCTGATGGAGAGACTGAGAGTGTATGAGGTGTTAATAGTATCTCATGAATGAGTTTTGTGATGCTGCTGGTTTGCTTTTGAAGCTCCTTTTTTTTTTCATGTGAATATAGACCTAGAACGAGGCTGACTCATGTCTTCTTTTCTACTTGGTTTGTGTCTTTCGGGTGTGTTGGGGGGGGGGTGTTTGTGGTGCAGCTGTCCAGGGCGGAGGAGAAGATGAATGGGCTGGATGGCTGCTATTGTGAGAGAACCTGCAGCGTCAAGGGGGTCGTCTACAGGGAGGATGAAAGCTGGACAGATGGCTGCAGGAATTGCACATGCACGGTGGGGCTTCTCACAAGGGTGCTCGAATGCGTGTGCGTGCATGCTAGTGTGTGTATGTCTGACCATTAAAAGGAAAGGGGAGGGGACATTCGGTTTTGTGTTTGTGGTTGCATGTGAACATACCACGTCTGAAATTATGTACTTGTCTCACTGTGTTTGATTATATGTTTGCAGGCATGTGAGTGGGTCATAAACAAATATACATGTGAGTGTGAGGGCCTTTGTATGAATGGGATATGCATTTGTGTCTGACAACAGGCATTTTTAATCATGCATTGTTGTATTTATTGTGTCGTGCGCATGCCTCAGTTGGTGTGCGTCTGTGTATGTGAGCGTCTTCCTGTGCACATACATTCTCTGCTCTTATTGTTAGCTGCCTTTTTATCTTGAACCCCTGTTGATTGAGAGTGTGAAGATGGGGGTGTGGGTTTGGGTGGGGTAGAGGTGCAAAGTGCAGGGGCACCGTTGTTGACAGCTTGTAGTATCGTTATTTTCATGCACTAGCTTGAGGGTTGCCCTAGTTACCCAAGAAAAGATACTGTGTTAAAAACCTCCACAGTACTCAGGATTAGACGCATCAACAGCAGTGCTTAATAATACGCCATTCTCTCAAGGGTCTACTTTATGCTGCACAAAGTGTGAATAATTGCCAAAAGAAGAATTATAAGCGGCTGGAGATCTTATGCTTGTACTACATCGGCAAACAGATTTCACTCCCTTTCAGTCTACTCAGCTTCGGAACATGAAGCTCATTCACTGCTAGTGAACTGCTCCAACCAGCCAATGAGATGACTTTGCGCACCACTGCCTAACATGCAAAAGATAGGAAATCACATATCTCTCAGTGCACCGCACCTAATTGCACTTGACAGATGATAATTATCATCAGGGATTTGTTCTACCCACTCATCCAATGAAATCGCTTCATTCGACGGGAACAATGTTTTGCCATTCCTGGGCTGCAATTAAGGCATTAAATGGGATATGTTCTTACCTTATGTGTGGTAATTAGTGGTGACCTTTAAAATTCAAAGGTCATGCATTAAGATGTTATCAATTATGTGGATCAGGTTCATAGATGTTGCTGTCACAGAGCTTTCATCCGTGGAAACTATGTTAATTACAGTAACAGCCGGAGAAAAGGAGATAGTATTTAAATATAGTAGATATACCGGTTACTGTAGAAATCTGTAGAAAGTTTAGTGGAGTCGCAGCACAGTATTCATACTACTCGGCTTTGCCAGAATCCAGTGAATATTTAGAAGATGCAACATAGGATTTGGGGGGGTTGAGTAAGCTGCAAACATCTGCGCATCCTGATGATTTATAATGTATTTATAATGGCATAATTACAGTCTAAACTGCATTAATTTCAATTGCAGCCATGCATGCATTTAGCCTATCACAATTATACAAATGGGGTGAATAGAAACATCAACATAATGTAGTAGTTCATTATTGCAAAAAAATCAACAAATGCTAGCTTCATAAAAGTATAATTTGTGAACACACTAAACTGTGTTTAGCTTCAATGGAATGTTGGACAGTAAGGATTTAAAAAATGCCTGACAGGAATTCCAATGTATGCTTGAAGTTTAGAAACAATGTTATCAGCCAGTATCAGTCGCACCACTGTATTCGCTGATATTAGCTATTTGCCGATATATTAATATCGGCATTTCTAAAAGCCAATACATAATTTAAAAAGGAAGATTAAAAAGGAAGAGATGTGAGAAACACCCTTCAACTGTCTTATGAGTGTTGACAGTGCATAGATTGCCCACCAGAGAGCAATCTGTAACTTCCCTGGTACCCCACCAATCACTACCAGCTGATCTAAGGATCAGATGATGTGAGAAGTGCTACAGATCATAAGCAATTATTCATCGACAAAATTATATTTAATTAGCGTTGTTATAATATCTTTGTGAGGACTGTTGTTAGGGAATCTATTGGAAAATATCCATGTGGGTATCGGTAAAATCCGATATTGGTTGTTTTCCAGTTTTTGCAGTCTTATTTTTTTTTAATGTTGAATCCTAATTAATATATCTTTTTCAAAATGCATTATTTACCCAATTTAGGTGATTATTTAAAAAAAAAGATAAAGTGTATTAAAAAAAATATGAAAATATGAAAATTTATTAAAAACAATATCATCATAAATATAGTCAGATTTTAGAATTCTTGATACTGAAGTAATACGTATCAGTTCAAGCATCAAACATCCAGTGTCACTTGAGTTCTAGTGGTCACTCTTTAAACAAAGTGTTGTGTTTCTCCCTACCAGAATGGCACAGTGCAATGTGAGGCCATCTCCTGCCCTCCCCCTCAGTGCCCGGCGGGCACAGCGCCTGCCTACGTAAAGGGTGCCTGCTGCAAGGAGTGCCAGCGTGAGTGAAGTACCCTTAACCTCAGCACCCTCCTACACTCATACAATCATGGACACAATTGCGCACAAACGCGCACACATAACAGCAAAACAACCTCCATCACCAGATTTAGAGCACATATAACGCCTCCACAAGGGCTGCCTGACAATTGACCAGGGCTCTGCTGTGTTGCTAAGCTACCTCCTAACATGTCTCTTGAGATGAGTTCATCCTTTTTGCATATACATGGACCAATCAATTATTCACTAGCTGGCTTTCAAAACACAGATGGCCACCAGTCACACAGACATGAGCCAGTAAATCTGGGATCGCTGCATGTGATGTAAACTAGTTCCTATTTATGGCATGGCATGTTGAGGCTGTGAGAAAAGTGAAGAGGAAGGGAATGTTAAGGGTCTAAAATGATGCTCATAATCACACTGGCAATAGTGTCTCCATAAATGTCCATTTATTAACTTTTGAACACTGATATGTTCTAGCTGGATAAATAATTCCATTTCATCACATTGCTACATAGAGAGTCTGTTTTTTTCCTTCTTTTTCCGAAAGACTTTGAGCTAAGCAATGAACTCTTATTAGCCTCTTCACCGCAGCACTCTGCATCTCATATTCTCTCAATTCCCCTCTCAATAAAAATGGATTTCAGTGGGTATTATCGTATTATCTTTTCTTTTCTTTTCTTTTTTTTTACATTCTACAGATAGTATCCCAAATGAAACTTTAACAGATGTGATATATTTTCTTTTGAGAGGCAAAAAGAACTGCCTGCCAACTTATAGAACACAATCTAGCACATGCATGAAACAGAGGAATTTATAACCGTACGTCTGAGTGTTTTCAATAACTGGTGTTCTCACCTGAGATGTGTTGAAGGTTACACACCATATGAGCGATAGAAAAATGTACCAGACTTTGTGTGTGTGTGTGTGTGGGTATAGTATTTCTTAGCAGATCTGACTCCACGTCTTGTGCAGGCTGACTTCATTTGAGAGCTTCTTCATCACAAACACCCACGCACTTCTGCCATCCCTCTTCCTGCTTTGCTTGTAAGCGAATGACACGGTGAAAATGCTGCAAAAGCAAATAATAGACAAGATTTGCTCTCTATCAGGAAGAAACAATTAGTCTGGAATGCTAATCATCTCGTGTCAGCATCTTTTTTGACGGAACCATAGGCCTGGGCTGATACGCGGGGGCTTAAATCTGCTGCCGTGTTACCCAAATACAAACACGTAGCAAGTAATGCCCTTAAACTCAATATCCCTATTCTCCCTTGTGTCAATGAGGTAGACAAACACACAGCTAATTACACGTGCTCTCGCTTTGGAGAGGAGTGTACCACAAGTTTCCTTGCTACAAAGACATGATTTGCTCTCCAAATTAAAGGCTTATCTCACAGCGCAGGGCCATGCAGGGAGGAGTTCTGAGTCTTTATTTTTTTGTGTGTGATTGTCTGTCAAGTAGAGCGCCAAATGGCTGTTTCAGAAGTCCTTCGCTTTTATGATACGCTGCTTTGTGAATAGGGCCTGACCTCCAGTGTCAATCATTTCTCCCCCTTGTATCAGACTAAATCTGTCTGACCCCAACTGCTCATCAAACGCACACTTTCTGCCCATGTGATTATTTTAACCTCCAACTCCCCCACCACCCCAAGAACCCCCAGTTACATGAAATGGCTTACTCCTCAGTGCTGCACCTAGGAGTGCTTTCTCCCTCTGCATATTAATTATGCCATCACTTCTTCTGTTGTTACTTAATTGAGTTTGACACGCTTGATTTGGTTCAACTCTATTCACCTGAGGGCTTTAAAAAAAGGTCTCACAAAAATGTGTAAATAATAAGGACAGATTGCGCGATGCACTGTTAAATAACTCTTGACATCTAACTAGTGTTTGCGGTCACAGCTGAGCGGAGACGCACAGATTTGGGTTCCGCAGTTACAAAAAGGGAACAGTATGATTCAAATGTACGTAATGAAAAGATTTTTTCAGATGAAACAACAAAAATCCTCACAATCTGAACAAGAGCCTCCATTGTTAACAACAAACAGCAATTCAGATGAACTTCCTGTTAGATCCACATCATCTACGAATTTCAAGAAAGGTGCCCTAAACAATTTCTAACCTTACATGCCCTTTAAGTTATTATTTGAAATGGAAGTCCTGACATCAGTTGTCTTTCTTAGTGTGTGTAACATTTGGTCATTTTCTAAAACAGTGCTGTTAGATTTTTTGGCATTTCAAAAAAAAAAGGGTCAGAATGTTTGCTTCCTTTTTTTTGAAGTCATTTTGGTTGTCTGGATATAAACCAAGTAGAAAGGAGCTTGGGGCTCGTGCAATTTCTGTTTGAGATCATTTTCTCACGTGTCACTCTGACCTCTTTCCAAAATATTTGAATCTGCTCTGCTAGCCTGGAGAAAAATTATATTTCTTTATCAAGTGTGTATTTAGTTTTACGGGTATGGTGCATTTGTTTTATTATATTGATTTACACATGTTTGCACTGACCAGTTCTTGGTGTATTCACTGCTTGGTTTTCAGTAACCAAATTGTTGCTACTTGCGTATAACTCTCTCATGATCGGATGTAAGCAGATTATAAAACTCTGATGTGCCTTTTTTTTTTTAAAGAGCCTTTTGTCCTCATTATTTCAGCTGCTGGTTGTGTGGGGGTCTAGTAAATTAGTTATGATGATGCAATTTTACAATTCAGATTAAATTTGTATCAAAATTCTTCAGAGGACATGCAGATGCCAAATCCTTTAAAGCCGTTTAAGAAGCTCAGATCCAGAATGAAGCATCTGTTCTTCCTGGGGTGAAAAAGTGGTTACCCCTAATTTGGATGATATTTTGACAGATTGTTTGCCTCTTTCAGTTATTCTCCCACATCATACAAAATCATTTGACATTCAGATTACCAGTATGCTTACCAGTCAGCAATATATCAGAGAATGTAAACACTGCTCAAAAAATTAAAAGAACACTTTTTCATCAGAGTGTAGCATCAGGTCAGTATGTGTGTGTGTGGGGGGGATTGTTAATTAGTTTCAGCTGCTTTGGTGTAAATGAGATTAACAACAGGTGCAACAATTAGACAACCCACACAGGTTAGAGGCCACTCTGTTGTTTTTGCTAGTTTTTGCAGTTCTGGATCCTACAGATTGAATTACACATTAATATGTGCCATTGCCAGAAGGTTTGCTGTGTCTCCCGGCAGAGTTACAAGAGCATGGAGTAGATTTCAGGAGGCGGGTAGTTACTCAAGGAGAGCTGGACAGGGCCGTAGAAGATCCTTAAACCATTAGCTGGACTGGTATCTGCTCCTGTAGGACCAGACAATCAGAAACTGACTTTATGAGGGCGGCCTGAGTGCCCAACTTCCTCTAGTGGGCCCTGTGCTCACTGCCTGGCATGATAGAGTCATTTGCCATAGAATATCAGAATTTGCAGGTCTACTACTGGTGCTCTGTGCTTTTCACAGATAAACACGTGCCAGACATGAAAGGATCTGGAAAAGCCGTGGAGAACATTATGCTGCCTGGAATATGGTTCAGCATGATTGGTTTGCTGATGAGTCCATAATGGTCTGGAGAGGCATATCCACAGAGGTATGCGCAGACCTTTGCTAGGTAGACTGACCACCATTAAGTATCAGCACGAAATCCTTGGACCGATGTCACACGTTCCTGGTGCACGACAATACCCGGCCTCATGTGCCGAGAGCATGTAGGGAGCTCCTGGAGGATGAACATTGTCAGACATACAAGACGCACAAGCACTTGGGGCCCACACAAATCACTCCGTACTACTGAAATTTCAGCAAAATAGACTAGCCTGCTGCAGCATTTTTTTTTCAATTTGATTTTCAGAGTATGTCTGAATTCAGCCCTCTGTAGGTTGATGATTTTCATTTCCGTGAAATGATGTGGCATCCGTTCTTTCCTAGCACATTACTGAGTCCATGTGAGTATAGATACATGTACACCGCATTATTTTTTTTCACACTGTGATCTGATGTTGCGTTCAGTGTATCCCTTTATTTTTATTTTGAGCAGTGTATATGTGAAAGGACAGTTTTGATCATTAGGTTTGATCTACGGGTTTACCGGTCAATTAATTTACAAATAAAGAACAACAACGAAAATTAAAATTGAACGTCATTATTTTCCAATTAATGAGGTTATGAATTCAAAATGAATTATGGGCATCTTGTTTTTCTTTGCATCTGATTAGTACCTGGAGACAGTATTAACACATTAAGGGCAACCAAAGGCATGTGTGCTGGCTGGAGTGACCATGTCCAGCGGATATCCAGGCAAAGACTTACTACTCTATCCTACGGTCCTTGTTTACAACTGCAGATACATTTTTCAAAAGCTAATAAAAATTATATTTGTGGTTTAACTACAACAGATTTCAATAACACCATATTTAAGAAAGTTCAGTCCTGGCTTTGCTCTCCATGGAGATCATTTATCTGCATGCAACATGAGCCTACCTTATCAATAGAATCTGAATACTTATACGAATAAAAGAAAAAACTAATGAAAATCTATTTAACAGCTGTTCAAACTTCAAGCATCATAAGTACTGAGCTGTTATCTGTTTAGAAATGAAAGGTATCATTGTTCGCATCCTTCCATATCCAAACCCGACAACTGCAAGTGCTTTGTCGCGTTCTTCTTTTGTATTGTATTTTTTACCCACATATAATTCTACAGCTTTCACACATTTCTGCTACTCTTTGGTGATCATTAAATATTGTCTGAATCTAAATGTCTTACGCCAGCACATTTCTTGGACCTGCATTAATTAATTAAAAATAGGTCACAGCCATTTAAAAATAAAAGGGAGACGTAGTGTTATCATCCCGTGCAGATGATAACCCAATGCAGATTTTAAGAAAGCAATGTGTTTTTATGTGCATATTTATTGAATATTTGTTCATTTATTTATTCAATTATTTATTTGTGTGCATTTATGTGTCTGCTAACAGCTGTCTGCTTATTCGGTGGAAGAGAATTGGTGGAAGGAGATCAGAAAGCTGTACGTGACTCCGCTGGCAGGTGCCTGCTGTTTGAATGCAGGGTAAGTCATATCAGCGTGCACGCACACATACACACACACACACACATTTTCATTTAGAAGGCTCTTTATCAAACATCTTTTAGAAAGAAACCACATATTAACACATTAACTAAACACTTCAAGTCTCCTAATTTCCATGTTGCGCTGCATGACAGCTTGACTAAATACTTGCGCTGTGTGACCCACTGTGGCAGGATACAATGCCCCATCTTGTGAGTTTGTCCACTTTAACTCGATTTCATTGATCTGTCTTGTCGCTGTCCTAAAAAAAAAAAAGAACACTGTATCCCACTGCTCAATTTTACATTTGAAGGCCAAAAGGAGGTGTACCTGTCAGTCAGAGAATGCCACATCTATTCTTCAGTACCAATCATCAGATACCACAGTGGTCCCAAATTAGATTCATTCCCCAATTATTCAAAGTATTTGCTTTTGTCTGCCTGGTGCACCAGATGGGTGGGTTGCTCACTTTTGGGAGTAATTCGCTTGATGACATTATTCCAGGCAGGCCCAATCAATCACAGAAAAATGATTTGAAGTTTTTAATCACCCAGCTCTATCATATCATCCAGCTCCTCCATGAATTCTGCAAAGCTCCATTAGAATCTGCAGTTTCAGACAGCTGCCTGGCTTGCTTGCCCACACCTGGCCCATCTGTAGTCCCAGTTAACTGACTGGCAGTCACAGGCAGATCAAAGAAGTGCTGTCAGTCAGCCCACTGCTGCAGACTTCTGCAGGCTTCCCCTGACAGCTGCTTGTCACGTCTCTGATCTTCTGTCTGCCTGCTGGCTGCGAGGGAGGTGGGTTGGGATGGGGGTGCAAGTTTTGGGTGGTGGGTGGCAAGACGTAGATGTCAAGGCTTGTTTAGAAAGTTGTTTGGGGACTTTAGGGGGAAGTTTGTTCCAGAATTTCACCTGTGCATGAGCCGAGATCATGGCACAGTATAGGGACGCCCTTTTAACCTCTCGATTTAAGGTTATCCTTAAGAAAACATTTGTCCACTAGGAATTAACAGAGGAGATCTGTTGTTTTTGTCGAACTGTCTGTGGCAATCTGGACTCTAAAAGGGCATCAGTTGGAGGTACAAGGATGAGATCATCACATGGGCCTGCCAAAGGCATGCAGGGAAACAGAACCTCATAATCAGGTTTTACACTCTGACTAAACGCACATGCAGGGATAATCTAGAAGATTGATTCGCTGTTAGTATAATAAAGATGCATCACGAATCCTGATGTAAATTGCAGAGCATAACAGGAGGGGAGAAGAAGAGAGCGCTTTCCCCTTCCACAGGTAGTTTTTTTTTTGGGGGGGGGGGGGGGGGGGGGGGCACCTAAA
>VURO01002449.1:0-11409 GCA_015108175.1 Pelvicachromis taeniatus
AAGATCAGGCTTCAAACTTTCCTTTTTGCTAAAGCATAACTAAGGGAGGATTCAGGTGACCCTGAATCCTCCCTTAGTTATGCTGCGATAGGTTCAGACTGCTGGGGGACTCCCATGATGCATTGAGTTTTTCCTTTTCAGTCACCTTTCTCATTCACCATGTGTTAATATATCTTCCTGCATTCAACCATACTTGTTATTAATCTCTGGCTCTCTTCCACAGCATGTCTTTTATCCTGTCTTCCTTCTTTCACCCCAACCGGTCGCAGCAGATGGCCGCCCCTCCCTGAGCCTGGTTCTGCCGGAGGTTTCTTCCTGTTAAAAGGGAGTTTTTCCTTCCCACTGTCGCCAAAGTGCTTGCTCATAGGGGGTCATATGATTGTTGGGTTTTTCACTGTATGTATTATTGTAGGGTCTACCTTACAATGTAAAGCGCCTTGAGGCGACTGTTGTTGTGATTCGGTGCTATATAAATAAAACTGAATTGAAATGAATTTTGTGACAGTGTATTTGGACACCTCAAATCATAATTTCCATTTTGTTGTTATCATGTTCATACCTGGGTCTGGGTAAATGGGAGTGCTCTCAAATAGCACAGTGGTTCCCCCATTGGCCAGCGGCCCGTAGACCACATAACTGTGCCCCGTTATCCAGCCAATATCCGCCACACAGCCAAATACATCACCATCATGATAGCTGAAGACATACTGGTGATGACAGGGAATAATCAGAAGATTAGATGAAACAAAAACACTGTCACATGGCTCAATATTATACTAATATTTGACCCTTTTGAACACAACAGAAAAATTCCTCTTACAGATAGACATCACATTTTTGCCATTTACGGTCTTTGTTGGGAAATGGGAGCTAAAAACGTTTTTTGCAGATTACAAAAACAGTGATTGTTTACCCTGTGTGTGAGCGCAGCATACAACAGGTATCCAGCCTGAGTGTGGACGAGACCTTTGGGCTTCCCTGTGCTGCCAGATGTGTAAAGAAGGAACAGGACGTCCTCGCTGTTCATCACAGCTGGCTCACACACAACGGCTTCCTTTAGCATCTCCTGTATGATGCAGTGAATAAGCACAGTTACAAAACCAATTATCTTTTTAAGGCCAGATCACAAGAAGACACAACAACCTGTGTTTAGATTTTGTATCTGTCACTGCTCCCAGGAGGTCAGAAGACCCTGTGCACAGTTCTTATATTTGACAATCACCAGTCAATCACCTCATTAATTGAGGTTAGCAAAGAAAACAGGTTTCAAGAGCTAACATAGACACACATATTCCAGCTGTTTAACCAGAGTCATAACAGGTGACAGATTCCACTTTAGGTCCCTGTTAACGATGCATCATATCACATCCACTTGTGATCTAACTGCAAAAATACCAAATTTGCCATCAACAGCTTATATTTGGATTTTAAGAACGCTCCGATTTGATTGGCTCTCTGCTCCCTCACCTCCTCCATGGCAATGTCCCTGGCCGTCATGGTGACCGGATTGTCTGTTCTCATGGCAACAAAAATCTGCTTCACTGTTGGACAGCTCTGGACTGCTGTGTCCACGGTCTTCTTCAGCTCTATGACCTTACCACCTCTGACCCCCTGGTTCACCGTGATGACCGTGCTGGACTGAGCTGCATGAAGTTGGAAAAAAATAAGTAAATAACACAAACAAACAACCAGTTGAAAACCGCATGTCTGATGTTTTGGAGGAACTAAAAAGCTCTGGTGTTTTGGGGTAAGGCACGGGCCGTCTGCAGGTGTTCTGGGTTGTTTTACACTGAGATGTTGGAACTTATTAATTAAGTTCCTTATGGCTGCTTTAAACTATGATTGCACTTTGTAACCTATTCGCCTTCACCGTGGGGGGCCTCTTGATTTAAGGGCTGGGTTTCTTCAAATGAGCCCTCAGTCTAATTTCTTGGAACTGGGGCAGCCGTTTCAATGCCATGGACTATTTGCCATGCTCCTCGAGACAAAGGGTGTTTGTTGTCGAATGGTGAGCCGCATTTTGAATGCTCAGTTGGTAGGCGGCTGTTATGTGTGGAGTCCATGGACTACAGCAGTGTTTAAGTGGGTAGCATGGGGAAAAAATATGGATGCTAGGACCCAAAGTCTTGCAGCTACCCATTGCACTCGGTATGCAGTATGATCAGTATTAATCACTTCACTCATGGGTCTTTAACTTTGTGACTTTTTTGGTGTAATGTCATAAATTTAAACATCCTGCCACGCCCCCTAAAAACACAAGCTATGCAAAATCGAGGATGAAGGCCCAAAACCAAATCACAAGAATTATTAAGTATAAAACACTGGAGACCGTGCTGAGGGGAACTACAGAGTGGGTGGATGAGTAGTCCCCACTTTCACGGCACATGATGTCATTTGCTCCACTGCTGATATTAAATTTTGACAGGTGCAGCTCTAAGGCAGCTTTAGGAGCTCAATAATAACATCTCACCATCCCTGATTCGCTCTGCCAGGGCATCTGCGCTGAAGCCCGCAAACACCACGTTGTGGGCAGCACCAATACGTGCACAAGCCAACATGGACGCCACGGCCAACGGGCAGGTAGGCATGTAGATGGTGACGCAGTCCCCCTTCTTCACACCATGCCGCCTTAACAGGTTGCCCAGTCGACAGGTCATCTCCAGGAGCTCTCTGCAAACACATGCTCATGAACCTCAGGAACCAGAACCATCAGTGCAGCACCAACTCCAAACTACTCACCTGTAGGTGTACTTCATCTCTGACCCCCTTTCATCTCTCTCCCAGATCAGGGCCACCCTCTCAGGACAGGTGTGCACATGGCGGTCCAAACAGTTCACTGCAAGAGTCCGCAAGGAAACAGAGAGATGACAGAGGTCTCCTTGTGTACTAATCAGCACATGGCGCCATGTGGATACTGTATGTGCAGATATATGACACACAGTAGTACCTGCCTTTGCTTCTCAACATAAGAAGAGCACAGAGAGCTTTGTGCGCTGGCACACATGCTTATTGTATTCTACTTAAAAGTAGACGCAATCTCACCGGACACATTCAGCTTTCCTCCCTCGAACCACTTGATCTTTCCTCGGCTCAGATCACAGTCCTGCACGGTGTGGAAAGGACTGCTCCAGCTGAGCCTGTGGCGCGCAACAGCGGCCCAGAAGCTCTCACTGTTGGAGACGGACAACTCCCGCAGCGCCGCGCGGTCCGACACCCCCTCAAAGCCCGCAGCCTCCGGCATGAACGCCGCGACGTTGCGATTTCGACCCGAAACATGGAGATAAGATGCGAGAACCCGACGAGCGGAAGAAAAAGCGACGTACTTGGAAGTGCAACCGCACGGCAGCCACATTTTGTCAGTGAAAGTGCTCTGCGTTGGCTGCACGATGTTCCCAAACCATTTCCGTCACGGGTGAGGTCGTTGAGATATCCTGGAAATCACACAGATTAAATTTCGAGAGGTGAAAACTTGGAAACTCCGAAGAGTTCAAAGAGGAAGGGCTTTAGTGAGTGATGCGTTAAAGGGCGGTTACAAACCAGTGGGCCGACACTTCTGAACGTATGAAGAAAAGAAAAAAAAACTGAGTTGCGACTTGTTTTTCACCTTGAAGTTGGGCAATCTTGAAATCAACCCCATTAAAACACACGTCTTTCCAAACATTGCTCACCTCTGGGTACAAACAAACCGTTTCTCAAGTCCACCACTTTCACTTTCAACAATAAGACTCGCGTTTACGACCATCATAACTACGTATTTCTGTTTACATCTACAACTCGGCTGAGTTTTTGTTTCCGGATATGAACGAACATCCGCAGTACGGTTCAACTTTGGCTGTGATGCCTTCACTTTACAGACTGCCACCTACGATGCCATCTGCAGTCGTGTACAGCTTGTTCTGAACTTCACTTCACTGTGTTTTCATATGTGGCCAACAAGTGGAGCTGCTTTGTTTTGCTCCAACAATAGAGAGTGGTATTTAGGGGGAGCAAATTGGAATCGATCCAACACAAAATAAATACCAGTTTTAAGTATATTTGTTTATTTCCCCCCGAAATATAAATTTAAAAGAATTCACTGGGTTGCACACTAAACTTGAAGGATAGAAACAAAGTATTAATCCCATTGCGCTAGTATTGATCCAATACTTCGATACAATCAATATCTGGGTCAATCCGCCCACCTCTAAAGATCTGCTTCAGATGCTATTAATGAGCGATAGGGCATGGACTTTGTATTTTACACATCACTGTGAGGATTGCTTTAAAGATCAAGAAGTGCTGGCTTTATAAAAATAAAACTCCCATCACACCTAATTACACGTTCATATCCTTTAAGTTTACTAGAGAAGACTTGCACAATTCATAATTCAAAATAATCGCATTTTATCTTATACTGGGCCTTTCTTCTGGTTGATATGAACGATCTGCTTTACATGACATCATGTAGATCCAGGAGAAGAAAATACTGCCTGGGATCTTGGCTCACATGGACTGGTTGCACATGTTTCAACCTTATTCTAAGGCTATGTTTAATTTACCACCATTCACCATAACGGTAAGTGTGTAACAAAGAACGAGCAAAAACATTATAGATCCTGTTTATTCAAGCTCTGTTGTACAGGTTGTGTGTTTTGGCTTCTGTAACACAGTAATTTCCTAACTTTTGGAATAAATAAACTTTATCCAGTCTTATGCAACTGTGATGACATGTGTCACGACAGCAGGTCCTCTGTGGCTCTTTGAATAGGTTGAATAGTCATTTCTGCTCCGAGAAACAGGTGTTAACTCACCGGCTTTTTAATATTCATTCATTTTTTCGACTGCTCATCCTATCCCACCTTTCATGCCATGACAGCTGGACTATTCAGCAGTCTGTTGCCTGGCAAACACAGAGAAACAGACAACCATTTACACGTACAGCTAACTTAGAATCAACAGTTAACTTGACAGGCGTGTGTTTGGGAAGACGTCCGAGAGAGCCCACACAAAACATGGACTCAAACCCAGGACCTACTTGCTGTGAGGTGTCAGTGCTAACCACCACACCACTGGGCCATCTTTAGTTTTATATATAATGATAACACTGGTTTATATAAAATAATATTTATTTTAGTTCTATGTTCTGCTCCATTCTGCATCTTGCATTACAGACCCCATCAAAAGCGATTGAAGGCTTAAAAGGCTCCAGAGTGTCCCTCAGTGCATTCTGTAACAGGTTATAGAGAAACCATCTCTCTGTTTACATAATCACTTGCTGTAAGTGCAAAATTCCCATTAACCTCTGCCTTAACAGTTAAGAGTTTTCAAGTACCAGCAGCTTGTCAGAGGTTGATTCGCCTGTGAAATATCCCTGAAACAGAAGCCGAATCGCCTGCTTGCTGATTTCATTCAGCGCTGTGTTACAGAGCTAAAACAAGCCTGTTTTAGATGCAGGCTTTAGTGATGCAGCAGGTTAAAAGACATGTCGTTGACAGCCGGTCATTCCTGGTTCTATAGTTAAATACAATATATTAAAAGGAATTGGATTTGTTCACCTTTCAGCATCAGCATCATTTTAATTTGCACTGAAGATAATTTTTTATCATTATATTTGATCCCAGTATGACAGATTTTGACCTTTTAACTTTCACCCTCTCGGTTTCAGTTGTTTTTTTTTTGTTTTTTTTTAATGTAACTTCCAACCACAGGTTTTTCTCTGATCACACTATAAAATCTCAACAGTGAAATGAACCCTTCTCAAACTCTGCACAGGTCATGTGAAGCAACAACAAGCAAAATGTTTTAAATACCAATAAGATTTAATTGCTACAATTACATTTATACAGAAACAAACACACACTTGGTGTTAACTATACATAACGCCATGTTACCTATGGGGCATGTTCAAAATGTACATCACATATTTGAACGGCTGAAGACACCTTTTTACAGGATTTGGTATCGACTGTTTGTGGTGATACCTGCGTCAGTTACCGTGCCGAGACGTGGGGTCACAGAGGAGTCAGAGGTCAAAGTTATATAAAGTCTCTGCTTTTGTTACATAAGAAGCTGCCACATCGCAGAGCTGTATGACAGAAGACTGACACACTAAATCAGAAAAAGACAACACAAAGTTTTTTATAAGGTAATGTGCTGCCAGAGCAAGTTCAGCGTGCCGTAGGATTGATAGAGCTCCACTGCAGTGATCGAAGAGCATTCTTCAAAAATATATTCCCTCATTTGGTTTAGACAAAACAAAACCTGCCACTGCTGTCCGGCTGAACAGGTGTCTCACAATTCACATGATTTTACTTTCAAATAATCAATCACAATCCCTCGTGTCCTGTATGGACGGAGGCAGTGTCATCCAGCAGGACAGAAAAGTTTCATCGTTGCATGAAGGCGATCAGTCAGATCAACTTTGCATTGATTTCCAACGAGCCTTCAATCTAAAGGGGACAAGTGAATCCAAAACCATGTCAAAACAGCACAATAACAACATCAAAGCCACTCGATCCTCTCACTGTAGATGTGGGGAGGTCAGGTTTTGCATTTTAACGTGCCATCTGTCATTATGCACTTAAATCATATGTTTTTTTAATGCCAGAATATCATAACTGCAAGACAACATTTCTGTGCGCCTCCCTTCCCTTCCTGATCAACTGCAGGAGAAGACATGCACAAATGTGTTGTGCATTTTTGGTTAGCTGTACAAACATTTCTAGGCTCAAAGTGGAAGAAATTATATAATTGGTTGAGTTAATGAAGCTCAATCAATCAGCAGAGCTAAAGACTTGATTTCAGACATAAACCTAAGGGAACGTATGATAACACAAAGTGACTCCACGTGCATCAAGATTCAGTTTAACCAACACACAAAACTGCCGCCTCCGAACATTAAAACCGCCACTCTGCAGAGCGCATCCCGTAGCCGCCTTCAGTTGCTCCTCACTTTCGCCGCTTCCTTCTCCGTCACCTCCTCCTCGGCCTCCTCTTTACGAGTTATGTGAATGTTTGTTCTGTCAGAAACTGTCCCCAGCATCTTAGCGCTGTGCTCCAGCGCCTTGGCTCGCAGCGCAGCAATACTGTTCTCCCTCAGTTCGTCTTTAGAAATCGCTGAACCGGTGTCTGTATTCTGCTTCGGCTTATCCTCCTCTATCGCTTTATCCACCAATTTCTCCTGTGCTGGTGAAGCCGGTGGCGGTGTCAGGTTGTGGGCGTTTCCTGGAGACGTGTGGATATTCTCAAGAGACTTCTTGTGCATACCTGGACAAGAAAACAGTATTATTATTTTTAAAGAGAGAACGGAGAAGTTACAGATGAAAGAACTTTGCTGTTTTGATGATTTCTGTGAGTTCAAATGAGGCTTAACTAACGTACTGAGATGTTTGACAGTGAAGTAAAAAAAAGGAGTGTTACAGAATGATCCATACAGAGGGGGTAGATTGGCAAATAGAACCCATTATTCAATTAGAGTTACCTAATTGATTTAAACTAATCAATTGACACGAGGTGAGAGAGGAGATCTGGTCTAATCCGTCCTGAGGAAGTAGGATTATCACTGTATTGACTTCTACCTTTTAATGACATGCTGAGGCCTTTATTGGCTCCTGATTTGAGTCAAGCTAACCCCGTGTTTCCTCTTAGGACACAACTCAATCTCAAACACTGTCCACAAATATTCAGTTTTTTTTCTTTTTGCGTCAAGAGACTTTTTTTTGGGACCGATAACTTAAAAGTAGAGTTAAGAGTTGTGAGGAAGGCGATTGACATGTAGCACCTATGGGACTCACCCAGTAACCAAGGTGCGTAGGAGTCTGTGCTGCCCTCCTTGGCTGACTTGAGGATGGACTCGGGCAGCGGGATGGAGTGGCGGACCATGGCTCCGTACAGGCCGTACTCTGCCATCACGCTGCTGCGCCCCCAACACTTCTCCCTTTTTCTCCACTTGGCCCGGCGGTTTTGAAACCACACCTGGACAGATGATTTAAAGTGGTGAGAAAGTTTAATCACACGTGTAAAATTGCAACAGAAAAAAAAAATCTGTTAGCTCATCGCACAGACTCTCCTCTAATTATACAAAGGAAATTTTAAATGGAATTTGTTTTGGTTTTTAATCGTGCATTTCTAGACTAGATATTAAAATGCAGGGATTTTCTGTCATTTAATAGTTTATCTATTAGTTATTTAGTTTGTTGTAGTATGGATGGTCTTTTTCAGTAGGAAAAGTTGTAAAACTTATAAAAATAGAGTTAAAAGTCTAAAATTTATGTCCTTCACGTTTTTCTTTGGCGGGCTGATTCTAGCCCCAGGCCCTTATGTTTGACACCCCTGTTGTAAAGGCTTTTTTTATGCATGTGGGAGCAGAACATGATATCAGAAGTACAAAATATTGTCTGCATCTGCATGCAGTGAACACATGTGTGATATGTCTCCACATTTGGAGACATTCTGCATAAATGACAAATATTGTTGCACAATGGAAAATGAAACATTTTTCTGAGCTCTGAAAACATTAGAAACAGTCATCTTCCTTTAATTTCTACATTTTGCAGCTTCTTAAACTCTTTATAATACCATTGATATCAGAGTGCAGTAATCTTTAATTCGCTGGACTGAGACATAAACGGTAGATTGAAATGAAATGCTTAAAAAAAACATCTTAAAATGTAGTTGGGTCGAGTTTTCTTTTTCACGTGCACGTGTTGCACAAAAAAGGTCTAAAAACACACAAACTAAACTTTAATTTTCTGTATAAATGTGTTGAGTGCATGCATGCCTATCCTGTGTGTGTGTGTGTGTTTCTACTTCAGGTGCCTAAATTGATTTAAACCAGGCCAGACCGTGTAATCATCTCAGCCTGCTTGTGAATATGGATGAGGAAAACAGGGGGAAAAATGAGCATCCTAAAATGGCCGTGGATGCAGGATGAGATTGTAAGAAATGATGTGGGGAGTGCGTGTGCCTGTGTGTGTGTGTATGTGTGTGTAGAGACGAGCATGCGTGTGTGTGCGTGCATGCGTGCGTTTTGCAGACCTGGAATTAAAAACGATGAAAGCCGGGCCTGGAAAGCTATTCAGGTAGATCTGACGATAACCTCCATCTCATAAAAAGATGGGCCCCAGATGAGCAATCATGCTTTTTGACAGCAGCAGTGTGAGTGTGCATGACAGTGTGTGTGTCTTTGCTTCCTGCGAGGTGACCCGAGGGGGGCAAAGAGGCTGATTGAAAAATAAGTTAATTTCCAGGCCCGGTCGATGGGAGACAGGCGCTCAAATATCACGGGAAATTAAAATGCTCGTAGCAGCCGGGCGCTGGCCCCTGCTCAGCCGCTGACCTCTGCTAATTAATTTCTATGTAGTTATCATTTCATTTCAGGGCTGCGGCCTGCCTCTCCCAGGAAGAGGCGTGATAAGTTCTCCTCTATTAACTAATTACAGTGTGAGGGTGAAGTGCCTGCTAATGCAAAGACCTTGTGAAGATGATGATGGAGCAGGTGACTGCTGGCTCTGTCTGTCTGCTTTAGTGACTGAAGATGTCAGCTCTGTGCTGGTGTTCCTATTGCACCAAATATCTGAATCACCTGCCAACACTTTGATGTCAAAGACATCAAGATTTTAGGCGATGAAAACATCGTCATGTGGAAAATTTAAGATATCAGAGTGTGAATTTCTGCTTGCATGCAAAGACATGATCCCACCTGTATTCTGTCCTCCGGTAGCTCAGTCTTCATGGAGAGCATTTCTCTGGCGTAGACGTCTGGATAGTGAGCCTCATTAAAAGCTTTCTCCAGCTCCTCCAGCTGATAGGATGTGAAAATGGTTCTGCAGGAAAAAAAAAAAAAAAAGACCAAAAACGATTGGATGCCTTTTAAAAAAAAATTTCAATTAGGATAATTAATTAAATCCAGTCTCATGTTTTAAATGCTTTCAGTCTGAACAGTTATCAGTGATGATGGCTTTACTGTCTGCTCATTCATTTCACCTGCTTTTTATTTTTCAGGAAATATCTTTTTATGAAAAAATATATCCGAAATATCAAAATAAAGTATTTTTTTTAAAGTTTATATCAGCTTAGTTACATTTCTAAGGCAATATATAGGAATCACTTAAAAAAGAAAATGATCAACCTGCAGTGATTTCAGATTTAATCACCTATAAATCGTATGAATATATCTTGTGTATTATGAAAACAGTACAAATCCAGAAAAAAACGAAACGAAATAAAAAAAAATATATTTTCTTCATGTTTTTTTAAAGAATAAAGCAACAAGAACCCGTTAAAATTTAAAAGAAGATTCAAAAGGAAATCAGAAAAACCACGTTATCCTAACGTCAAATACGGCGTTAAATAAAACACTGTACGCTCACGTTAGCTTCGCCGATCATATGTGACAGTCACTGTGTTTTTAAGGCCAAATAATGATCTAATATTTCTTCCCCTTTTTGTTTTTTTGGTTTACCTGTGTCGTCTTTTCTTTCGTTTCTTGCTCTGGCCCATAGATGATTTGGAGAATTTCTGATCGCCGGAGGAGCTCATATCGTCAGAATCTGTGAATGATTTAAAAAGGTTAAAAAATATATTATTATTGATAACAATACTACTATTACTACTACTAATAATAATAACAACAAACTGGAGCCGATTATTTAAATAATCATCTTCATCTTCTTTGATGATAAATGATAAATAAATATAAAAAACAACGCAGATGTTATAATGGAAAAATAAAAATGTGTCACATCAAACCTGGAGTTAAAACAGCCATTTAAAAATATTTTATGAATGATTTAATAAATTAATAAATATAAATGCAAAGGCCTTTCCCGTTTGACCCTAACTTGCGCATTTTCAACAGAACTTCATATTTCCTCTTTTTCTCATTTGCTTTTAATGATACTTTTTCCCTGTTGTCTCGCGTTGGTTCGGGGATTTGTGGCAGTTTTAATCTGCACATAAACTTAAAACACTCGGACTGACTGAAGGGACATGAAGTCTCACCGGAGCTGGCGGAGTGCTGCGCGTCCATTTCCGAGTCCACGCGCGTTGTCATGTGCAGCGGCTGCAGGTGCACATTTTGCGCCTCTGACAGCACCTCCAGAAAAGCAGGCTGACTGTAAAACGAGTGTATTCCCTCCGGTCGCAGTAAACTCACGCCGACCCCGAGGCCTGCGTGTCCCAGGGCCGACCTGGCGGCCAGAATGTGCGCCCTGTGCGGCAGAGCCTCCAGCGGCCGCCTCGGTGCCGCCGGCGGCTCCATGTTGAGGCCGAGCAGCTCCTGGATCCCAAAGCCGGTGCGCCGTTGCGCGGTGGGGGCCATTTTCCAGGTTGCAGTCGGTTGTTGGTGGGCTCCCCCGTGGATCACGCAAGTCTGTGAAGCTGATTTCTGTTTATTCTCCGAGTCTGAAAGCACAGCTCCCTCCTTCCCCG
>VURO01002450.1:3089-13477 GCA_015108175.1 Pelvicachromis taeniatus
AATACTTTTTCCCTTTTTTTTTTTTTTTAATCACCTTTATCCTACTAAAATTAATCTGTGCCGTGCCGTGCCGTGTTTGGGAAGTGCTGTATGTTGCACAGCCAATTTACCGAGGATTTTTCATGATCTCTTTTCCTAATGATGTTTTTGCAGCTGTGGCGGGTGGATGCTGGTCCAGACGGGAAGGCGGTGGTAGAGTTTCTGTCTAATCTGGCTAGACATACAAAAGCTGTCAATGTAGTTCGCTTTAGCCCTAACGGAGAGCTGCTTGCTTCAGGAGGAGATGGTATGTTCCAAGTAGTAGACAAATGCTTCTCAGCCTTTTCTCCATTGTGAACATGTGTGTTTCTATTTAAAAGCAGCTGTTGTTTTTGTTCTCAAAACGAAACATGTTTTTTAACATACACTAATAGCGGCCTTTTAAAAATTTGATATAGATGCATTAATTCTGCTGTGGAAGCTCAACGACTCCAAGGAGCCCGAGCAGGCCTCTGTGTTTCAGGAGGATGAGGATGCTCAGCTCAACAAGGAGAGCTGGACTGTGGTCAAAACGCTTAGGTACACTAGAACTACAAGTGTTAAATGTTTGCTAAGGTCAACAAAGTGAGACTCAGTCATAAATGGTTTTTAATGACTTTGTGTGGCGCTCTGCTTTTTGAAGCTGTTATAACTGCGATGAGATTGGTATCATCTGATTTATTTCCAGAGGGCACATAGAGGATGTGTATGACATCTGCTGGACACGAGACGGAAACTTCATGGTGTCTGGATCTGTTGATAACACGGCTATCATGTGGGACATCAATAAAGGTTTGTGGGTTCATACATTTGATCTGTGATGCTTTTATCTGGTGTTATTTTTGACTTTCTGTCTATCATGTTGTTTGTGTTTAGGACAGAAACTTTCCATCTTGAATGACCACAAGAGCTACGTGCAGGGGGTTACCTGGGATCCTCAGGGACAATATATTGCCACTCTCAGCTGTGACAGGTGATTAAAACATGGATTAATCTGGTTTGAGATCACTGTTTATATTCCTATATACTCACTGGTGACTTTATTAGGGACACATTACCAAGTCACGTGTTGGACCCTCTTTTAACTCCAGAACTGCCTTAATTCTTCATGACATAGATTCAAGAAGGTGCCGGAAACATTCCTCCGCTATTTAGGTCCATATTGACATGATATGAACACGCAGTTGCTGCAGTTCATCTGCTTCAGTGATTGAGGGATTGTGCATTCAGAGATGCTCTTCTGTTTAACTTAGTTGTAATAAGTGGTTATTTGAGCTACTGTTGCCTTCCTATCAGTCCCTTAAATCATCTTTATTCCCTATTATGAAGCTCAGTTTTCACTTCAGCAGGTTGTCTTAACAATGTCTCCATGCCTAAATGCACTCAGTTGCTGTCATGTGATTGGCTAATTAGATATTTGCATTACCAAACAATTGAACAGGTGTAACTAACAAAGTGGCCAGTGAAGTGGCACCCTGTGTGTTCTTCTGTAGTTTGTATTTGATGTTGTGTAGTCACTGACATTGATGTGTCAGCACGCTGATGCTCAGACTGTTTTTGTGTCTCGTCCCATTCAGGGTGCTTCGTGTGTACAGCACTCACACCAAGAAGAAGGCCTTCAGTATCAGCAAAATGAGCTCTGGGCCGCTTGCAGAAGGAGAGGTCAGTCGTGGTTCTTATTATAAACTCGCTTTGATATCTTTAAGGTGGCATTAATGTCTCATTTACTTCTTTGCAATCATTTTTATTAGCACCAGTCTCTCTGGTCTGGTCTCTCATAAATCTGAAATTCTGAGAAAACGATGTTTCATCCAAACTGGTGGTTGCACGTACACTGAGCCACAACTCTTCTTAACTTTGCAAAAGGTGTTTTTGAGGTTTTTCCTGCCTACAATATTCTCATCAACCTGCTGATTAAAACAAGTTTCATTTCTTATATTTGGTTTTTATAAATGCTCCACCAAACTGTCCAGAGTGAGTGAGGCTTGTTACGTAACCTTTTCAGGTGAAGCAGTACAGGATGTTCCACGATGACAGTATGAGGTCTTTCTTTCGCCGTCTCTCATTCACACCAGACGGGTCATTCCTGCTTGCTCCCGGTAAACACAAAGCATGCTTTTTACTGGTGAAATCTTGTGTTCTAACAGTGCAACGTTTTTGTTTGACCTAATTTCACCTTTCTGTTGTCCCCCTCTTTGTAACCTCAGCTGGATGTGTGGAGATAGGAGAAAACATCATGAATACCACCTACATCTTTTCCAGGAAGAGTCTAAAGAGGTGTCTTTTGTGGCCTGTTATTGTATTTACACCCTATTCAGAGCCTTTTAAAGTTTAATAATTGGTGTGTGTATATATATATATATCTTTCTGTGTGTTTTTAGGCCTATTGCGCACTTGCCGTGCCCATCGAAGGCTACACTAGCTGTGCGCTGCTGCCCTGTCTACTTTGAACTGAGGACAAAAAAAGGAGAAGGTAAGGACATTCAAACAAGACTGATTATTTCTGATTTGTTTTCTTTTCTTGTGTTGTGTTGTGTTCTTCGGGTCACTCCCATTTCTTCCCTACAGATGGTTCTGTCCAGGCTCTACCCAATGTATTCCAGCTGCCGTACCGTATGGTGTTTGCTGTGGCCTCTGAGGATTCAATCCTGTTGTATGACACGCAGCAGACACTTCCGTTTGGCCTTGTGTCCAACATCCACTACCACACACTTAGTGATCTCACATGGTAAACTTTCTTTTGTAGCTTCTGTTTTAGCACAGGTATCTGTTTTTAACTTTTAAAAAGCAAAAGATTGTCATTTACCTAATAAAGACTACAGGAAGATATGATAATGCGCACACAAAGAAAGTAATTATGTATTTACTTATTTGTTAAAAGTAGCTGAATCTGTACATTATTTACTTGTTTTCTTAAAGGGACAATTTGTCTTACAGGCATCTGTCTTTTTGGGAAAATACAAAACAGTGCAGCAATACATAAAAGCAGACAATCTGCACTCACAGAACATATACTTTGAGGTTATAAAGTACAGAACTTTATGCCAGTGCGTGTCATTGCCATCAAAACTACAGAAATTGTCAAAAGACAAGAAGACAGAAACAGAGGGACAGCTAGTTTTAGGCCAAATTGTCTTTTATATGATCCCTGCAGCACTGGTACCATGATAAAGGGAAAGCTTTCGCCTCATGGAAGCCAATACAGGTAGGGGTCAAAGGGTAGCAATGCCATGTGAAACATTTGCCTCAAATTTGAAATGAGCCATCTGATCATTTTCTGTTATGAGCTCCAGTAGATGTTTGCTTTGTCGACAGGCTTTGATCAGCTGAACTGTGCTGTCCCAACTACAGAATTTAGGCAAGATATACATGTATCCCTCACCCAGAATAGCTAGCATAAAGGTGGAATTTGGCAAGTGTCACTAAAGAACGTGATTGGCTCAAATTGATGGCTCCTGTCATTCAGTTATTCGACTGAAGACACTTTATAAGGTACAGACTAACTTTTTAGATGGAAACAACCAAGTGTTTGGTGACAGTAGGAATGAAAAACTCCCTTTTAACAGGAAGGAACAGGAGCCAAAGTTTTATAATCGCCAGTGATTAAATGCAGTAGTTGGTGTATAAACGCACATGGAGTGAAAAGAGTTGAGTCAAGAAAAAAAGTTCAGTGCATCAATATCTAGTCAAATGTGATGGGGAAACAAGATTTTTCTCCTTAAAGTTATGCTTCTCCTGCCACCTTTGCTGTTGCAAAATAAATTTCTCTGTCTTAATCTCTGCTGCTATCCATGGGATAAATTATCAGTGACCAAACTTTAGTTCATCCAGCACCAGTGCGAAATACTCCAAAACTGTAAACTGCACCACAATACTGCAAACTACCCTGTTTAGCCTGCACTTGCAGTCCAGTATAAGCTTTAAATAACATGAAGTTATCAATTTATTATTATTTTTTTTAATCTAACATAGATTCAAACATAAATTGGGGTCTTCCATGTAAAAAAAAAAAAAGGAAACTTGTAACTTTGTGAGCATTCCTTACTCTGACATTGTATGTGTGGATTTATGCCCATGAAATGGAGAGTTGGATGGTAAAACTGTAAATGTTTTACCATTAAGCAGACTTTATCCCTTCCAGGTCCCGTGACGGCTCCTTCCTAGCTGTGTCCTCCACAGACGGTTACTGCTCCTTCCTGTCATTCTCTCCTGGGGAGCTGGGCACTCCACTGAAAGAGCCGCCCACCGTGGAGGTCTTTGTCCCAAGCAGTGGTGTTGAGAAAAAAGGCAAGAAGGCATCACTGGCCAAAAGCTCATCTCCTGTATCCCAGCCGTCACACTCGGCCTCACCTGCCGCATCCCAAGCTCACCAGGGCAAAGATGCCTCCTCTCTAACCTCCCCAGAGGAGAAGAAGAGCACCCCTTGTGCCAGCTCTAAACCTCAGCCCCGCAGGATCACCCTCAACACCCTTGAGGGTTGGGGAAAGCCCACTACCCCTAAAGCCACGGTCTCTGCAGCCCCTCAGTCCTCAAAATCTGGGAGCACAAGCACTCCTTCCACTCCCCAACCACGCGTAACCCCCCTTTCTCCTTCCACACCAAAAGTCCTCAACAGTGCCAATAGTCCTGGACCCACAACACCTAAGAGTGCCGCCACATCAAAAGGGCCAACTCCAAGGTAAATATTAGAGTAGCTGTCTTTGTGACTCTGTCAGGGTGGCAAAAAGTAAAACAGGTAAATAGTGATGTACTTAGTTCAGGTATGTTTTAATTTCTTTTGTATGCAAGTTCTTTTTTTGTGTAGTTGCCAATATAAATCCAAAGCTATTTCATTCAGTCATTTAAAAAAAAAAATGCTTCACACCTTAAACTTTTAAAAACGTAAAAATGTAATAATTATTTTATTAAACAAACTGATTTTTTGCTTAAAGGGAAAGTATATTACTCATTTCTAGCTCCATTTGGTCTCTTTGACAATAGGTTTTCACTATTATTCACAGTTCACAATAAGCCCTATTTGTCTGAAACAAGCCATTTTAGCTCCTTCATCTTTAGACAGCTTTCCTCTGTCTGCCTCTTGCAAACAGAAGTTTTTGTGAAAACAGAACCGCGTGTCTGAATTTACCATATTAAGGAACTCCTACAGTTTCAAAAGTAGAAAATAACAGTCTGAAACAGGGAGTTTACTATTGCCTTGCATTCAACTTGAAGTAGTCTGATCATTCTCCACTGATCTCTGACATCAGCGAGCCAATTTTCTCTTTTTCAGCACATTCTCTACAAACACTAGAGGTGGAAAGCTGAGGAAAATCTCAGCTTCTGAAATACTCAAACCAACCTATTTAGCACAACAATGCCAAGTTAAAGACCACTTGAATCATCTTTCCTCCCCATTCTTATTGCTTGTTTGAGCTTCAACAGCCACTCTTGACTGTGTCTACATGTATAAAAGCAGCAGTTGTGAAGTGTCCTTTTATACTAATATGTATATGCTTCCTGGGAGCCTCGGGGTATACGGTATTGTAAGGCAAATAGAAACTCTTTGCAATCAATGTATCCAGACAAACATCTTTGAATACGCGACACCTTGAAACGTAAGCAGATGGGCTACAGTAGCAGAAAACCACACCAGGTGCCACACCGGTCTGCTAAGAACAGGAAACTGAGGCTTCAGTTCACACAGGCTGATCAAAATTCAACAATCGAAGTTTGGTGAAACATTGCCTCAAGTCTCGATTTCTGCTGTGGCATTTGGATGGATTGTTTGGTGTAAACAACATGGAAGCACGGATCAGTCCCGTCTTATATCATTGGTTCAAGCTGGTGTTTGTGGTGTAATCATGTGGAGGCCTATATTCTTGGCATATTTGGGCCCTTAGGAGCATCAGAGCATTGTTTAAATGCTGCGGTCTAACTGGTTAGTATTGTTGCTAACCATGTTTATACCGTTTTGACCCCAGTGTCAACGCACCATGTCGCAAAACTGACGTAATTTCAAACTAATTTCTTGAACGTGACATGATGAGTTTACTCAAATGGCCTTCACAGACCACAGATCTTAGTTTAATCTGAGCACCTTTGGTATGTGGTGGAACGGACGATTGATAAATCTGCAGCAGCTGTGTGGCAATATCATGTATCAGGGCTTTTCTGAAAGCACAAGTTGGTCCTACCCGTTACTAGCAATGTTTACCTAACGAAGTGTCCTACAAGTGTATCTGGAAAATTAACGAAATCAAAAAACACCTTAAAGAAATTACTTTTACGCTCGTACATGTAATTTGTAGATGTGTTTTTTGTCAGTAAAGTTTTAAACAAAAGCATCTTTCAAATCCATGTTTCATAATTTATTAGTTGTGTAAAGCCTAAAAATTAGTTATGAGGATGTGCGTCTCCAATTTTGAGTATTATCAAATATATTTGACAGGAATGGGAAACTTGCTGAAACCCACTCAAGTGATCTAGAAACACTGGAATTATTTATTAAGCATGTAATGTTCAGATAATAAGTGCTGTTTGTGCAGCAGCAGCAGCATTAAAGCTTCACTGTAGGTATTAAAGCTTCTCTTTAGATGCAGCTTGGCGTGTGTGAAGAGTGCAGTTGCTAGAAACTACAGCGTATGCTAATTTATGGAAATGCATGAACTATTCAAATCTTTGACTGGACTCGTATTGACTACATCTACCCTCCTAGCAGCCCCCTCGATGCGGTTTGAGTTTTCAGAGTGTGAAAAGTAAGAAAACACTGTGCTCTTTACAGTGTATAATATGCCTTTAAATATTCTTTTGAATAAGTAAAGAGAAATATAAATGGGTCTATTTACTGTGTCATGTTTTTGTCGGTTAATATGTGCCCAGCACCTGCAGTGTGAACAAAGCCCTGTCTGGTATGAGGGATTCGTTGGACCCCCCACTGACTACAAAATAATAATCACTCTGTCAGACTGCTGGTAGACAATAGCGGGCCTGTGCACGCTTTTGTGTACCCCCTTTTTCACATCTGTAACGTGGAACAGTTGACTAATTTTCACTGTTGGGCAACAACAAAACAAAAGAAGATAAATACACGTTTTGTTGCTTTGGGGCCTTTTCAACATTGCTACTTTTTTCTCTTTGTTTGCAGGCGTGTGTCTTTGACTCCTATTGCATCCCGGTCTCCAGCTGTTGGCTCACTTTTCAGCCCTCTCTCCTCCACGGAAAAGGCCAAACACGGTTAGTGAGGCTTTTTTCTTATTTTTTTTAATGCTGCACTTTTCACAATAATCAACTTATACGATGGAGAGTCGAGTGTGGCGCTTACTCAGTTAATAGGAGTTCTGTTTATGGTTAGGAATACGTGCACATTTTGACATGTAATATTAAAGAAATTAAAGCTCGCTCCCTAACTGGAGAACAACCTTCCTTAAGATATTATTCACACCTACTTTTTTTTTAACCTACTCTTTCATTTCATGCACTTGCTGTCAGATTTTCTCTCCTAATATGATTAAAAATGAAAAATTCTGTATCCCTCACAGCAAACCACGCAAAATTAATATTATTGGCTTAGGTGGAAAGAGCCCAGGGATTGTTGTTCCTTTCTTTAGACTGATTGATAGCAGCAACTTCTCCATTGTTTTAATCAGTTTACGTTATTGTGCCTTCATTACAATGTCATATTTTAGTAATTCCTACTTGGATTATCTCTTTATGTGCACTCTCTTGCTGCAAGCTTGTAGCAAGTTTAAATTGTGTTTACTGACACCTCTGTCTATCACATAGCTACAGATGCATTCGAAGAAGCAGGAAACAAAAGCAGTCAGACAGGTTGCAAACAAGTCAGCAACATAGTTTGATTAGCTGAGCCTCTCAGAGTAAGCAAACCTGAAAGGGCTATATTCATTCTTCAGCGTTAAACTTTTGGTCTATTAATACGTGTATGTTTGTTTCACTCATGTTTATTGTTTGTTTGTTTTAATAGTGATGATTTAACTATCAAATAATAGAGTGAAATTTAGCAGACTAACTGATGTGTCTCTGTGAACATGTTGTTGTTGTTTTGTTTTGTCC
This sequence comes from Pelvicachromis taeniatus, assembly GCA_015108175.1. Classification (NCBI taxonomy): domain Eukaryota; kingdom Metazoa; phylum Chordata; class Actinopteri; order Cichliformes; family Cichlidae; genus Pelvicachromis; species Pelvicachromis taeniatus. Next base: position 11,157 of record VURO01002450.1, read on the forward strand.
TGCCGTGTGAATTTTGACCAAATACTAGTGTACATTCATGTAAAACTGTTATCAGAGGTCTCTGTGAAGTCCTGAGAAAAGCACCCCATGATTGAGTAGTTCGTAGAACCACCTTTAGCAGCAATAACTTGTTTTCTGTGTGACTTCAACAGTTTCCCACATTGTTGTGGGGGAATTTGGACCCATTCTTCTTTACGATGTTGCTTCAGTTCATTGAAGTTTTCAGGAATGTATTTATACATAGCTCTCTTAAAGTTATGCAGTTAGTTATGACTGACTGGACCATTGGAAGACCTTGATTAAAGGTTTGCTGCTGTGTTTTAGGATCTTTGTCCTTTTGCATGAAGCTATTTAGCCAAGCTTTAGGTGTCAGACAGAAGGCGTCACATTCGACTCTGGAATACTTTAGTATACAGAGCAGTTCATGGTTGACTCAATGACTGCAAGGTGCCCAGGTCCTAAGGTACTAAGAAACAAGTTCAGTATACCCGGGATATCTTTCTGTTAACTGGATTTACACCAACATTCATGAATAAGTAGTTAGACAAAGCTCTTTATCAACTAAGGGTTTCTTGATTTAGTTATGAGTCGCTTTGGCATCTGATCGGTCACACTGATTATTCTACTGTCAACTTACAGTTGTAGTTTACATTTACAAGGAAATGTAAACTATACATATAATTTTAGAAAAATATGAAAAGATTATAGCACTTAACTCTACACCGTGACATCCTGAGAGGTGCCTACACATTGGGTCGACACCATCTGATTGGTCATGGCAGATCTTCCACTGAAGCATTTTTCTCTTATTAATGAGCAATAATAAATATTCAAAAGAAGCTCCGCCTCTTTGCGCTTTGCGGTGTGTAAACAGACTCCAGCCCCACATTAAACTGGGCCACCACCATCATCTCTGCTGCTGTTGTGGTATCAGTGTGCGCGTGCTTAATGTAAAACTTTTTTTTTGCACGCTGCTCCTAAATGCGTCTGTATTGCAGATCTGTTTTTGGTGGCAAATGTGGTTCACGTTTCCATGGTGATCACTGAAGCACTACAGAGCCCTAAATTTGGCAAAAATGGTAGTTGTGTGAGTTAACAGATATTTAAATATCACAACTCTATCATTGAAACACAGGAGAATCAGATGGGGTTCTAGATTGAGTCTTTAATTAATGTTCAGATTTGCATAGGAAGTTTTTCATTCTTGCAGCTGCAGCCCTGATGCTGTTTAATGTACAAAAAAAACACAAACATCTTTGTAGTGCAGAAAACCCAAAATTAATGCTAAAGTTAACTGGATCTGACAAAGTCCTGCTTTTGATAGTAGCAGATCATGGGAGTGCCAAACAAGCCCAAATCCTTACCCCTCTACCACCATGCTGCAAGGTTTGCACAAGGTGTTTACGCTGATATGCTGAGTTTTGGGTTTTTACCAAACATCTCCAGTGTGGTCAAGTCAAACTTACAGTGTCATGTTCTTTTTAGATGGAAGAGGCTCATTCTCATTGTAACCATTCCAAATCAGCCATACGTCTTCAGTCTTTTTTACAGTATTGTCATAGGTCATGAGTCTGAGACGGAGCTCTTGAGCATTGCAGTCTGGCCTTGCGTTGAATTTGCTGGGGTACCAGGAAGATTGTGGCATTGTGTTAATACATTTCTGAATCCTCCAGACCAGCGAACTGCTAAAACCTGTGCTTTTCCAGAGTTGCTCAAACTTGCTGAAAAATGACTAAGTAAATTTGATTAGAATTAACCTGCCTATTACTTAGCTTCTTAATTCCTATGCAATCAGCAATGGTAGGCTTACTTTTTCACAGGACTGGGGAAATGTTGTTTTCCGCATGACTGTACACGCAGCAGAAGATCACATAGAAACAGACTATGACGTGTAACCTTCTTTCTATTTGACCAGATCGTCCTTCTCCTCCCACTGATCCAGTGTGCCAGCCTCCAGACTCTAAACGACCCAAGACCACCAACCCCCAAGAAAAGACCAGCGTCACCCAAGAGTAGTATAAACTGAGAAAAGTGTGATGCTGTAAAATAAGACTAGAGTGCATAAATCAGAATGGAAGTTGAAGATGCATCAGCAAAAGAGCACTGAGGCTCCCCATTAATTCACAACGTTGTGCAATAGCATTGCCTTTGCTTCATGTTGATCTTAGCGACTGGAGCTTTACATTTCACTTTATGTACTCAGTTATAAAGCAGACTGTATTGCTGTTTATGTCCTTTATTCTTTTTTTCTTTTTTTTTTTTTAAAGGTGTTTTGTATCATACAATAAACAAGTAATGAGTTAATTGTATTATATTTGAGT
>VURO01002450.1:13497-31210 GCA_015108175.1 Pelvicachromis taeniatus
AGTTGTGTGAACTTTAAAAGTCTAAGTAAAGTTGTTTCACTCCAGAACATGATGGTGAAAAGAAAACTGTACTGGGAAACCTGTAGGAGATAATAACAAGCACTTGAAGGTTTTTGGCTTTGTGTGACCTTTGAATATATTCCATGCTGAAGACTTTGGTTGAATAGGGTGACTTCTGTTGTTAAGCATTTACATTTTCTTATTCGCTAATAAAGGATGTTTGATATAAAGTGTAAGTTCTGCTGGTTTATCACATGGTATCTAAATACCATAAATAAGCAGGTAATAATTTTTTAAAAAATGATTTCCTGACAGAAGTGAGGTCAAAGGGATTTGAAAAACAATGCTATTGTTGAGGTAATCCCACTTTCTGTGCATTGCTAATAAAATTTTAACCGTCTTTCTTATTTCTATTGTGCCCTTCATGTTAACTTGTCAGTTTACTGATATCCATGGTCTAAATTGTGCATTATCAGTGCTGTCAGTAATAAACATTTTGAGTTAAAAACAAATCCTTCATTTATTTCATTACCCTTAAGCAAATCTTCACAAATACATCATCTCCAAGCTCTATTATGTTCATTAATGGTGCAGTACATCCCATTGCACACTTGAAAAATTCAAGATGTACCAATATGAGCATTGTTTCCCTTTTAGGAAGCTGCTTTACTGCAGAACCACTGGTTCATTTTCGGAGGTTTTACTATGGAGTTTTGTTTTTGGTAGCAGGGAAGTCAGTTTACAATTTAAAAGCTGTTGTTGTCTTCATTTCTAATGTGAAACAACAGATAAGTGCATTGACACGTTCATTATGACAGTATATGAATACTGGAGTGTCTTTGAAGTTGCTTCTTTTAAAGACGCGCGAGTCTGAAGTGTTGTCTACATGAATTTTGACACAGAAACAGAAGATTAGTCATATTTTTGTGAATCATATGTGTCATGGTGAGAAGACATGTTGCTCCTGTGGTCCAGTGACAGTTGCAGCTGCGCAGTACTGCGCACTATGATGTATTAAACTAAATTTGGACATAGTCTCAATGTTTTTTACTTACATGCATGAATCCCTTTACCCTTGGCTCGGTTATCCAATGCCAGAACACCATGTCAGTTCATGTGCAGCTGTCTAGCCATCCACCCATCCTTGCAACAAAGAAATAGAGATACACACAAAATGATTATACAACAAGCAAATAAGTTTCACAATGAATATTTGAGCAGACATAATAGAATATAGATTAATGATAATATCAGTTTACCCTCTATCCATACCACACAGTAGCCCTAACCCTCAAGCCAGGTTAAAGAAAAGAAAAGAAACCCCCACTACAACAAGTAAAACAGGACAAAACACAACAAAATAAAACAAACACATATAAAGTAAAAATTAAAAAAAAGAACCATTAGCCATTAGCCTAGGGGAGACTGGAAAGGCTACCACATAGAGACAGTCACTGATTTATATGCACACCTACAGACGCTTCAGAATTACCAATTAACCTGACACGCATGTCTTTGAACTTTGGAAGAGAAACTTTTCTTGGAGAACTGTGCTAGCCACTGCACCACCATCCCACCAAGTACCTGATTAATGTATAAGCTTATATGTAACTAATCTAAATAACAAGCCAGTTAGACATCACTGAACCACAAGATGAGTTTCCCAGCAGTAATGTGACCTCCTCCTTATTCTTGCTCCCTTAGGGGTCGCCGCAGCGGATCATCTCCCTCCGTCTCTCCCTACCATTACCACCCTCTGTCACATCAACCCTTTACATGTCCTCCTTCACAACATCCTTTGTCAGTGTAGCTCTTCCATCCAGTTAACTTAACGTCTTTGCCATGTTCTCTTTTTACCTAGTTTAGCCATGAATAGACTTTTATTTTCATGAACACATCTGGGGCAATTAAGCATTAAGGATCTTTAACACTTGTAGACACACAGACTGGAAAAATAGTTAAGGACTCAACCACTGGTCTTCTGAATAGTAGGCATCATTTTAAATCCTGCCAGCATGAAAATCCAGCTTCTTTGATCCATGAGAAGTGGGTAAGAAAAGAGGAGTGTCATGAGATCATCTAGGGGATTTGGTTAAACACCCAAGGGGTGCAGTACACCCAAAACATACTGCGCTCCTATTAACATTTTTTTTTAAGTGTATATGCATTACAAGAAAACTTTCTAGTAACTTTAGACTTTTAAGGTCAAGATCGAGACAATCAACCATTCAGAATTTCACACCAAGATCATTCAAAGTGGAGAAATCTAGTTGTTTTTAAAAAATATACCTTTTTACCAAAGTTGATGACCATATTAGTAAGTAAAAGTAATAGTCTGATTGCCTTTATCAAAAGAGCAATGACAAAAGAGTACAGTATGAGACAATGTGGTATTTGTGTGTACTTGTTAAAGATTTACCTGTAATGCTAATAGCAGCACATTGTAAAGAAAATCATCAACAAGTGGTTTAAATTCTAACTACTCCAAGTGGGACCCAGACCTCTGGAAACTTCAGCCCAGCAGCGGACTGCAAAGCGTGTCAAGAGTCAGAATGTAACAGGTCATTTTTCAACTGCTGGTGTCGCAGTGCGCGGCTCTATGAAGAAATATTGTACAAATTCTACCTGGGTGATAGGAATAAACTTTTTTCTGTATGTAAAACCTCAATGCAAAACTACAATTTGTCAAAATATAGGCAAAGGCATGTGTTTGTATAATAATGTGCTGTGGACAAAGACGTCTCACCATAGTAAAAGCAGACATGACAGGCACAGACCAAAGACAGTTTTTCAGGCGAGCCTCGTGCCAAATGTGAAGGATGATGTTGGAAATGTGGTTTGGAGTTGTTTGCCTGCCTTGACGACTGGGCTGCTCACAGTGAAATGATCTGAAAGATCACGTTGAATCCTTTGTGTGAAACTTGAGGTTGAACCACAAGTGGGCTTTTTAACAGAATGATGAACCTAAGCACACTTAAAAATCCACCAAGGTATGACTTATAGAGGAAACTGAGGGATATGCCCCGAAACCCAATGAAATCTTGTGGTTGAATTTGAACCAGGCAGTGCGTCCATCCAGGAAAACCCTCAAACATTTTTCAACTGAAGAAACTGTGAATTAAATAATGGTCCAAATTTCCAGTAAGCCTATGTCAGAGAGTGATGGGCAACTATACAACATCATTTTTACTGAATCCATCATCATTTCATATGTTTACAATTAGATCCATTATTGGTTGGATGAATAGATTTTTTTTTTTTTGTAGATTTGCTTCTTTACACCACCACAGTGGCTTTGAACTCAAACAATCAACACATGGCTGAAGTGCAGACTTTAGAGCTTAGTTTAGTTAATTCAAGAGGTTTTCAAAAAGTCATTTTTATACACAGTTCCCCATTTTCAGATGCTGAAAAGTGGGTGGACACTTGCTGCTCCCTGATTAACTACAAGCCAAATGAAGATGTAACGTCTAAGGTTGATTTTTTTCCCCCTGTAATTTTAACCGTGAGGACCAAAGGGATGTCAGTGCATGTGAGGGAGGCCATCATTAGACTAAACAACCAAAAATAAACCTATCAGAGAGACAGCAAAACTTTTAGGGGTGGCCGAATCAATAATCTAGTGCATTCTTAAAAAAGAGGAATGCACTGGCTAGCTTAGCAACACTAAATGTCCTGGAATACCACAGAAGAGAACTAAAGTGTGGAATGAGAGAATTTGTTCGCTGGAATGATATTGTTTTTCCACAACATCTAATCAAGTCGAGAACACTCTCGAGGATTCAGCCATACCAGTCAAGGTCGACAATCAAGAGACGCCTTCATGAATGGAAATACAGAAAGTTTAGGTTTAGAAAACATATAAATGAGTTCTGGAAAAAAAAATTTTAGGCAAATGATAGCAAGATTAAACTGTACCAGAATGAGAAGAGAACTGTATGGAGCGCAGTGAGGCAATGCTATGGCATGGTTATGTATATGATCAATATATGGTCAGTGGAACCTGGTCAGTAGTCCTTACTGGTTATGTCACTGCTGATAGTAGTACCAGGATGAATTTTGAAGTGTACTGGGCTGTACTCAGATTCAGCCATGTTTTACAAAACTGACTGGAAAATGCTTCACGGTGCAAATGGATAATGACCCAAAGCAAAGTAAAAAAAAAAAAAAAAAAAAAAAAAAAAAAAAAAAAAAAAAAAAAGCAACCCAGGAGTTTCTCAAGTGAAAGAAATATTGTTCAATGACCAAATCAATCATCTGAGCATGATTTCTAGTTACTGTAGACAAAACTGAAAGCAGAGCATCTGACAAAAGGGAATTTATAGCATTTGGTGATGATTCTAGACATTATACAGTGATCCCAAATTATTTTCATCCAAGTATTAAAAACAATCATTATATTTGAAACTTTGCTATTTTGTCCATTTGAGTCTCTGAAAATAGAGGGCTGTTTTTTTTGTGTGTGTTTTTTTTTAAAATAAAAATGTGTATAAAGATTCCTAACAGTTCATGCAAAATCTTTGTAAACCCTCCACAATTAAAAGTGTACACAAACTATACAGGAACGAAATTAGCTCACTAAAACTTCCCATAAGAAATTATGGACCCAACTGTGAATTCCTCTGGTAAGGGGATGTGGACATCTTTTCATAAGTGTAATCCAGCCTTATTTAAAAAAAAAAAAATTGTAATCATCAGTTTTTTCCTTAAGAACAAAGTTTTTTTTTTTTGTTTTTTTTTGTAATTTCTAAAATTATATTATTTCAATCACCTTTCCATGATAATGATTTACATTTACATTTTTAAGGAAGTAGCCATCATTTTGTGTTGCCCTTGTCATTGTTGATGTTGTCATCAAAATTTAGAAGTAAACGTGTTTTTTTTTAAACATTTTATTAACGTCTGGAGATGTAACCCAAACGTTTACAAAATTAATATGTGATTACAATATTTGTAACAGGCATTGGGATGATGAAATGTAGCTAACGTTTTGAAATGTGAGTAAATATGCAAGTGTGGGTTATAGCTAGAACTTAAGTATATTCTGGGGGGGTAAATATTGAACAGTCGTCACATGAAACAGTGTGTATTCCGTTAATGGATACGACACACTGGCTGTATCGTCTTTCACTTGTGTTTGCAGCAAGTGAAGCAAATACTAGTACACTGGAATCGTGAGCGAACAACCTAGCTTACTGCAAATGGAAGAAAACTGGCTGTTTGAGTGACAGCCGCAGCAGCCAATCATAATTCGTTCGGGCGAAGCTCTTTAAAGCTTCTGCTAATAGCCTTTGTGTGAAGGCGGGGAGCAGTTCGCTCGGTTAGTCTGCTGATTAGCAACAAACAGAAGGTTACGAGTTTGAAAAATTGGACTATTTGACTGCTAGAGCGGCTTTGTGGCGGCTGAAGGGGAGTGAACTATGTCGGGTGTCTGACCGGAGCTTGTTGGCTCGCTTTTGAAGGGCTCCGGCAGTGATTATTGCAACATTTTCGAGCTGGTCGGGGCGATCAGCCTCGCTTTTAGGTCGTCAAAGTCGCGATGCTGAGCTGATAGCTGCGTCATCATGTTGCTTCCGACTCGAGTTGGCGAAAAGAAATCACAAGTTAACGCCAGAGGTGAGGCTGCCCGCCGTCATCCATCCCCAGAGGCCACTCCCGACCTCTGAGACAGATGGAAGACGGACTGCCGGCGAGGGGTTGACGGTGAAGCCTGTTTATGCGGTCGTTGTGGTGACTTTACATCACTTGGCTTGGCGTTGTTGGCGCGATACTCTCCTGGTTTATTATCCACATTTGGAGGGATATTAAAAAAAATCTTGTTGCCCGACAGTCGAAACCGAGAAATTGCTAAGAAATTTGACCAAACGTGTCCCGAGGAGGAAGTGTAACTATTGCATATTTAGGGATTTTTGGATAGAGAGAAGTGATGCTCTCATTGACAGCAAGGATACAAAGCAGGGACAGGGAAATGCGGCTGATTCCCGTCTGACTTTTCTTCTGCTTTTCAAGCCACAATGAGAGGCGTTAGTTATTGAGAATTTGCTCTGTGTAGTGCACTACATTGTGTCAGACTTTTCGAGTGTTTTCGTGCCTCTGTCGTCCTTTATCACCTCATCCACGTGGACTTTGTTTCAGGTCGTTGGGTAAAGTTTCGTAAGGGGGCGATCCAGAAAGGTGGTGGGAGAGTAGTCCTTTTGAGACTACAAAGTTGCATCTTTGTATTGGAATATAAATCCTCTTTTTAAAAAAGAAATGGCTTGCGACTGCACCCACACCAACGCCCAGTACGAAAACGCAGAGACGTGTTGCCCGTCCAAGCCCTGGTCGGATGGAGATAGAAAGCAATCCGGGCAGAAGGAGCCAGCGGGGTGCTCGAATGGGCGTGGGTCCACCGCGCGGTGGTCCCCCAACTTTGAGGTGATAGACGGGCTGCTGTATCGAAAGAAACTGGAAAGGGGCTTCATCAACTACCGGGAGGTTTTGAATGAGGACCGAAGACATGAGGCAATCTCCACTTTCCACAGAAGGCGACCGGGCCAGCGCCACTTCTCACTGGAAGAGACCTACAAATGCTTGGCTGAAAACTACTGGTGGGAGGGTGAGAGCATCACTTTTGTCTTCTGAGTGTCTTAGGAAAGCATGGGGTCATATGTAGACTTCTACAATTGCATATAATTTTATAACTACCTGCTAATGATTTTATCTATACACGAGCAGAGATTTAAGCATTCTGATTGTCTGTGAGTGTATGGGTATTTGAAACTGACGCAGACTCACATATGCAAAAGTGGTTGAATCAGTCAAAGATTGAGAGACTTATTCAGACATGAACAATAGGTGTTAATTGCGCCCCTTGCTGTTTTTTGTGGTGAGGCATTACCAAGTGTTGAAACAGTTGTAACACCTTTAAAATGAGCCTTCTCCATGCGTACCCAAATCCTTTCCTGTCTTTTGTTGCCTAGTGTTCTGATTTTTGAATGACTGCTGTCTTCACAGGGATGTACTTCGAGATCAGAGACTTTGTCATCAGCTGTCCAGAGTGTCAGCACAACAAGAAATCGGAGGTGAGTGTAAACTGGAGTTGGAAAGTGAACTGACAGCAAACACTATCCCGGAGCTTTCTGCTCATCAAACTTTAAGCGTCTCTTCATTTTTATGGAGACAGCCTTCTTTTTCGGCATCTCACACATTTTAATTCACACCTTCTAACTCATTCCCACTTACTCTCACGCTTGTCTCCTGGAAGTGCGCTCTCTCTCTCTCTCTCTCTCTCGCTCGCTCACTCACTCACTCACTCACTCACTCACTCACTCACTCACTCACTCACACACACACACACACACACACACACACACACACACACACCATACTCCTATAATAAAGTATTTCGATCTGGTTTTTCATTTTTGTGTGTGCCTCATAGGAGCCGGGTGGCAGGGGATGTGTAACAAAGACTGTAGTGTCACACAGCTCCGACATGCTGAGCAAGCTGAGGAGTCAGCGTGAGGCGGGCCTGTTCTGTGACATTACCCTGCGGATGAGCAGGCGTTCCTTCTTGGCGCACAGAGCCGTCCTGGCGGCCGTCAGTGATCACTTTCAGGAGATCTTCACAGAAATGGACTCGACCATGAAGGCAGACATAGATCTCACAGGTAAGAGGGGACACCTGGGTGCCAGACCTGTCTGCCTGAGGTATGTTTTGTGGTTCGATGGCTCAGGGTGGAGCAAAATACCTTACCGAACCTAATCCTTCTCCTCACATCAGTCACTCAGGCCCCACAGGTGTCAAAACGACCTTTGGTCCCACTTCAGTGTGACTATTTCTGGTCTAAATGCCAAATAAGTTTAGTTCAATTTAATCAATATAGTACCAGATCACAGCAACAGTTGCCTCAAGGCACTGTATACTTTAAGTGTACTTGGCGACAGTGGGAAGGAAAAACTCCCTTTTAACAGGAAGCTACCTCTCGCAGAACTAGGTTAGGGAGGGCCGTGACCGGTTGGGGAGAGGTGACATTACACATTATAGAAATGCAATGTTTAACCTAAAGGTATTCTCTTTACATGAAAAAAACACTTCTTGAAACAACCTTTGCCTTGCCCCTTTTTGGATAGATAAATTCAAAAAGCACAAAAATTCCAAAGCTACATGGTTACATAAGATCTTCTGTGATAAAATATTTGTCTTATTTAAGAGGGTCCTGAATGTTGTTCCACCATTAAGAGACAAAATGGACATGTAGTTTTTTTTCCCACTTCCCATAGGGATATCAAAGTTGACACATTCCTGTGAAAAAATACTTTAACTCATATTTCAAAGCTGTTGATGTGAGCATAAATAACAAGGTACTTTGTTAAGGACGGCTTGGAGATGAAAACAGATTTGTTCCCTTTGAGTGTTAAGTTTTAGCCATCCCACTGCTCATTTCTAATGATGGTTGCTGAAACTGTCCCCGGTAATAATACTTGAAAGGGAGAACTATGAGCATGAAGGGGCTTGAGATATTGGTAGTTACATAACAGGAGCTGCATCCAAAAAAAATTTGTGGCACTTTTACTCCTCCTTCATGCAGCAAATGGTCAGGTTTATGCAGGACTTAGTATAATTATGGTTTGCACTTAACTATTAAATAACTGAACAGGATAACTACCAATCTGAGACAGTTTTGAGTGCAACATAATGAATGATTCCCAAGAAAGGCTCTCAGAAAAAGTGCACGTTTTCTCTGAGCTCATCACATCTCCCAGATTTTTGCCTCACTTTTGAATGCTGGCATTGAGAAATGGTCTAAATACATCTCACTTGTGACATGGTTGAGTCTGTACATTTTGTTTCCATTTCAGTATAACCCAACATGTATTTCCATCATCCATAAATCTACACATTACTAAATTGAATGGTTTTCTTTTTTCCCTTTAAAACATCAGATAATGCTTTTTTTTTTCTTTTTTTTTTTTACATGACTTATTGTCCAAAATCTGAAAGATTTTTAATTAATTTTCATGAAAATTAATGCACACATTTGACAAGATTGCACCAGCAGACTTTTGTTGCCAGTCATTATATAGTAATGACAATGCTGACTGTCTTTCAACCAAATGGTAAATGTAATGTTGCAGCTCCAGTCTGTAATAAACTGCAGTCAACAGTGTCCCTTTATTGCCCTGTTATCAACAATTCCAGGTTAAAACAAACAGTAGAGTAATTTATAATTCCGAGTGATTTATTACACAGTTTTTAATGAATATACATTTATTAGGAGACTGAATGCAAATTTGCAAACTTGTGACAACTCTTGAAATTAGGTAAGAAGATTAATGTCTTATCATTGCTCAAACAATAGTGTGAAAGAAAATTCAGATCTAATCATATCGTCCAGTTTAGGCAGAGAAGACGAGGTCTTTGTGATGACATTTGGCATTTTGTTAAGATGTAATCACTCTAACAATTCGGGCTTAGAGAATCTGGTCCCTAAAATGGGATTTGGCTGTTGTCTGTGTTATCATTTACTTATCTTTGATGTGTGTCTTTACATGAGAGTAGAAGTGTCCATGATTAAAGGGGTTGTTAATTTGTCGTCTTGTTTCAACTGTCATGTTTACACTTTGCTCCCTCTTGGAGTGCTTTCCCTCTGATCTTCTGTTTACACCAAATTGCTTTCATCACCCTCTTCTCACCCTTTGATTGACCAGTGATCTAATTAAAGGCTCCTTTTAACCCCCCAGGTTTCAGTGAGGACAGCCTTCTCTCTCTGCTGGATTTCTCCTATTCCTCTACTCTGTGTGTTCGCCGCGAGGATCTACCTGAAGTCATCGCCATGGCCCGCCACCTGGGCATGTGGCCTGCAGTGGAAGCCTGCTCTGCCCTCATTAAAGAGCAGGAACAGCAACTTCATCCAAACTCAGCCTATGCTGGCGCATGTCGTGAGCGTCATCACCACCAGAGGGAAAGCAAAAGGAAAAGGGTTTTGGGATTAGAGGACGATGTGAACGACTGCTTCAGTCTAACACTGGATGCATCAGACAAGTCTTTTGAAGGAAGTCCCAGCCGCAATTTACGCAGAACGCCACAATCCCAAAACGGCCACCCGCTAAGCCCCTCACACAGGATGAAGCTCATGGACTTTAAATCCCCCTCTTCAAAAAAGGCCTCCACACCTCGAAATGCCACATCCAACCCACAGTCACAGAGTTACTCACCCGTATCCCCATCGAGCACCCGTCTGCTCCGTTCCACTCCTGGAGCTGCCAAGCAGGTTCAGAGATTGCTGCCAATGTCGGAGACCTCTCAAAAAACCAAAAAATCTCATCCCATCTCCCAGCTTTCCTGCTCTTCTAGATTGAGACCTGGCACCGTGTGCAGCCCTGTGAGGGACAAGCAGGAAGTCGAGGAGGTTGGCGAGGATGAAGAGGATTATGCCAGAGCACAGGAAAAGTACAAGTTGATGTATGTTCTGGGGTTACAAAGGACTTCTCTCCTCCCTAGACCAGAAGATCTTATTGGCTGGAGACAAAAGAAGCGACTAAGAAAGCTGAAGGCCAACAACTATTCACTCACCAAGCGTCGGAAACCCCGTTCACCGTCCCCGGGACTATCCTACGGGGATGTAACTTTGGCGTTTCCTCTCTGCAACCCTGTTAACACCCACCTCCTCCATAAGCCTGTAAAGACCAAACCTGCTGCAGCAGCTAGCACAGAGAAGATGAGACCTAAGAGGCCAAAAACCACCCGGAAGCATGTTCCTCCCAGTGACAGGAGCATGCGAAGTAAAGGGGTGTTACCTGACATGTTCCAGCCTACATCCAGGGCTGCCTTTGGGGGAAGGCAACTCAGACAATCGGTGAGGAAGGGTGACAGTTCCCACCTTCATGCTCAGCAGCCTCTGCGACGTGGCTCAAATAAAAAGCTAGTCAGAAACAAAGTCAGGATCAAATCAGAACCAGCTGAATATGCCCTCTCAGCTCTCCGATTTTCATCAAACAATTACTGTGGCCACACACCCCACAAATCGTTACCTTCACAGAACATACAGGCTAGAAACAAGGTCGCTGTAGAGACAGTAAGAACACTGCGATACAACAGCAGCCGACCTGCGGCAAAGACTAAACTCAGACGGGCCTCCACGAAGGAGGCAAAGAAGGCGAGGTGTAATGCCAGAGAGGAGGGAAGAAAGGTGGCAAGCCAGGGGATGAGAGGGACCATGGACCCTAGACCAAAAGTGAAGGAAAATAATCCTGATGGGCTCCAGTTTTCAGAGCAAGCACCTCCACCGTCCATCTACAACCACCCTCTTTATAAAGTCATCAAAGAGGAACCAGCAGAACCTGTGCCTGTTGGACCTTTCCCTGATCCTCCCTCACCAGACCTAGGTAAACGCCAGAGCAAGCCCCCCATCAAGTTACTGGACTCTGGCTTTCTGTTCAGCTTCTGCCGGCCAGCAGGTGGGCCCATGTCTGGACTGAAGAAAGAGGAGGAGAGTGTTGATATCTGCTTAACCCGCTCTGTGTCACAAGTTGGAGAGAAATTTGAAGCAGAAGAGTCCCCCCACAGGACTCTGAGAGCCAGAGGGCCACCCATCCTGCCGGTGGTGAAGAGGGAGAGCGAGGAGAGGAAAGTGACCCAAGTTAAAGGCCGGAGACCCAGGCCCAACCCTCGAAACACTTTACCTCTAGCCAGATGTGCTAGGTCAAAACCTGCAGGGACCATGCCAAAGGTAGAAAAATAACTAAGAAGCAAAATATAGTGATGATTATGATCACATGCTTGCTTTTATAAATCTAACTGTACAGTGTTTGTTTGAAGCATCGCCTCTGGCGCCTAGTCCTTTAAAAGCATTTAATCATTTGTATCTAAAAAATATGAATAAAACTCATGAACTTATAATTTTTTTTTTAATTTTTCTCTAGCAACAAGGTAAGCTCCTCGCTGTGAGCAGTAGGAGCTGTGCCATGCTGGATGCTGTACGTCGTGCACGACTAAAGCAGCTCAGAGGGCCTCGTAGTCAAGCCCCCAAAGTTCCAAAAGCAGCCCATGCCTGCCTGCAGTGCCCAGCCGTCTACAAGGATTGTGATGCCCTAGTTATGCATCGCCTCAGGCACATCGAGGGCAAGCACTGGCCATGTCCGGTAAGCATAAAATTTATATTCCCTTAGACTGGGGCTGCACCAAAGAATTCAAATACTGTTTGTCTGATGATGTCATGCTTTAGTACCAGCTCAGATCACTTGGAACCCCAGCCGAGCAGGTACTAAAAAGTACCGGGTACTATGACCTAATGGGAAAACCGTAGCAAACCATGCTGAATCGATCGAGTAGGTACTAATGGATAAGGGGCTTTAGTGACCTTTCTCTGCATCTTTGGACAGTACTGCCTTGTGTCCAAGATCTTTTTCTCCTGCTGCTGTGCTCAGGGTGTTAGAAAGCTATGAGGTGATACTATATTCATGTGGCATTTAGACAAAAACACAAGATCTGTTACTTCTAACTCTCTTTCTAATGGGTCAAGCAAAGCCTTTACTTTTAAACTTACACTGGTGGTGACTTTTGTCAGAAGATGTAGCAAAGCTTGACAGACCAGAAGTGTTGTTCTTAAAAGCCTTACAACAAACATTAAACCATTCTGTCTGAATGAAACCGGGCTTCATATTGGTGTACTTGACCTTGTTTGTAGTTTTAATAGCAAATCAAAAGAAAGATGGATGACTTTATGTAGACTGACATTAATTTTAGCACCAAATATGCCCATGATGAGAAATCAAATGGAGTTGGTCAACAGTTTGCTACAGTTTTTGAGCTGAACAGCGTTTTCTTGAAATATAAGGTGAATCAAAAAGAATCAAAGTATTGGACGTGTTCATAAGTGCTTTGAACAGGTCTGTTCGGCACAGCTCGACACCACTTTCGGGGTTTTCCATTAGGTCATAGTACCTGGTACCAAGTACTTTTTAGTACACACTCCCCAGTGGTTCCAAGTGATTCGAGGCAATCCCAAATGTGACATAAACAGACTGCATGCTTTAGCCGGTCAGTGCCGTTACGTGGTGAATCATGATAGCATCTTTTTGTGAAAATCAAAAACGCCATTTTTGAAAAAAACATTTTCCAAACACTGCAAAGATGGAGAGAACTGAAGAAAAAAACAAAACAACATGTGGTCCCCAAGTCTGACAAAAAACCACAGACCCAGCAGCAGCTATACCATTGCCTCGAAGTCTTCTTTTGTTGTGGTGTTCGTGTTGCATACAAATGACATCACGGGACTTTTGACTTGGTTGCTCTTAATGGAAAACGAGTTGAGTCAAAGTCGTCCCATACTTTTGAAAGCATGTTTGGAGAAACTACAGCCATTGCTGCTGTAATCCTACCTATCGGCACCATTAGAAAAAGGAGAATTGTGTGTTTTGATTGTTACCGGTGAACGGCTGTGGAATAAAAGCATTATAATAATAATAAAAAAACCTACTTTTTGTTTAGCTCATAGCTACGCTTTCTCAAATTTGGTGGGAGTGTTATCTAGTCACCAGCAATGTGCATATAAACCCTGACGTATTAAAAAGGCAGTGGTCACAATGAATCAGTTGCCATAGGTGTAGTTTTTGCCTAACAAAGTCTTTGCTGCTTTTTGGTTGGCATTGTGGCACTCAGTATTTTATTTTTTTAAACTGCAGCATCGCAACTCTTTTCCAGTTATTTCTTTGTTGTTAACACTTTCTACTCCCCTCCGCTGCAGCTCTGCAGTAAGACGTTCTTTCGACTAAGGAATGTACGGAATCACATCCGCACCCACGACCCCAAGTTGTATAAATGCCGGAGTTGCATTGCTGCTGGTTCGTGAGGAAGCTGGAAGGCCTGCTTGTGCACTGAGACTAAGGTGAGTGCAAGCAACTCTGAGCTACACATCAGTCAGTCATCTTTCATACTGCTGCCCGATGTGATTGATGAGAGGGGAAGATGAATGTTTATTTGTCCTTCACTCTTCACACACCTCACAGATGGGGGGACTATCAATACCCTTACAGTTCAGTACGATCATGTGCTCAATACGTGCATTGATTTTTCTTCAGAGTGTCTCGTCCGTTTCTTAACACTCGTGTTTATTTTCCAGGATGAAGGCTGTGTGTGTCTCAATGCCAGGGAACGGGCTGGAGCCAGAGTCACATGATCGATCTGCAGCGTGTACATAATGCATCCACCACACACAAGCACAACGGCCCGTGGAAAGGCATAATTACTCGAGCTTCTAATCATTGCCGTTGCCAATGATTGCTAATGTTATTTAAATAACCAAACCAAGGTTGCTGTTCCTGTTTGCTTTTCCGTACATACAGAAGGTTAAACTTGAACATTACACTCAGGGGGCGGGGAATGTGATGCCACGTTATAAAGTGATTTAACTTTATCACTTTTGTGTACAATATTGAAATATAAAGTGATTGTTATAACTATTACTTCTTCTTAATGTCATCTTTATTTTTCTATGTATAAATTACATTTGGAGTGCACTTATATCATAGCTTATGTTGTAAACCTAAGAAGTAGTAGTGAAATCGAAGGTTTGGAGTTCAGAGCGGGAATACTTGAAGTGGTGCAAGTGCTGGAGGGAATACTTGAAGGTGGAGGTGGGATTTAATAGTGAGCCTTTCCTTGAGGTGTTTCAGTGGGTCTTTTGTCTTTTGGTGTGAAAACTTTTAAATGACTTGACTAGTCTTTCCCTCCTTTTGTATTGATCTGCTAATCTTCACCTAGTCCCGGAGCCTGGGGTTAGACCTGGGGGTGGGAGGGGGTTGGGTGTGGTGAAGTGAAACCACTGCATGTGTATTTCCAGGCTGTTTGTAGACACCCCCCCCCCAAATCTTTTCTAAGGCTGCCACTTTTAAAAAAGGGAAAGTGTCTCGTTTTTAATGTGAATTTCTGAAATAGTAATCAACACAACTGTGTCATTACAGATGTTTTATTGATCGTTTCCTCCACTTAAATCCAAACTAAGACGCTCATCTTGTTCTACTTCAAATTCTACTGAGTAAATGCATTGTGTGCACATACAGAGATGTCTATGTTTCACAGATTGATTTTAGAAATAAATGAGCTGTCTCTTGCTATCTGTAAAGACCGAATAAATTTTTGCCTTTTGTATGCTTTTATTCTAATTTAAGTACATATATCTGATATGGTATGCTATTGTAAGTGCAAATGGTGACAAAAGATTCAAAACTGTATACCTGGTGCAGATTCATACCAAAATCTAAGCAGGAAGCTCGACCTTAAAGTTCGAGGGGACTTTTATTTGTTGAAGATTTAGTTTAGCGCCTAGAAACACAAGGGACATATTTCCTCATATCTCTTGAGGGAATTCCATTTGTCATGGTTCAACACTAAAAAACAGAAGGAGAGATTTTGACCACATTTCACATTAGTTGTATAAGGAATTTGTGACTTTTTGATGCTCACCGGCTACATTTCTTCACTGCATATGACTCTGCTAACCTCCAACCTGACAGGTTGGCAGAGGCATTCAACTACAAGGTACTAATTGGAATTTGTCATTTTAGCTTCAGTCGTTTTGCTAAATATTTGGTCATTCTAATTATAGAAGCTTGTTTCCAACACTGAGAAAGATAAGAGTGCTCTCCGGAAGTCAGTATTTCAATTTATGTACAAAATTTTGACTTACTGTCAAGTTTGAGTCACTAATTTTAAATTTTGACTTGGGCCAAAAAAAAGTTGCCGTATGTTACAGTAGGTGTCGCTTTTTCAAAATGGGAAATATCCATGCCCAGCTTTTCTGTCTCTTAATATTTTAGTTTTTAGAATGCATATATGCATCGATAAGTGATATTAAGTGATGGATTATGTTGGTCTGTACTTTTTTTACTATTATGTTCTATTGGATTTTTCCTCTGGAAAAAGACACTTTGAAAAATTGATTTGTTAAAGCAGCTAAAGTGATGTTCATGTGTGTAATGGTGCTACTACCTGTCCAGTAAGTGGTGCAGAGGGTGGTCATTCATTATGGATGAACCGTTTGCTCAGTGACCACCTCTCCCACCACGGCTTCAAACCTGCCCAGGTTGGACCCAGTTACAGACCCAGACTTCCTGATCATTTCACACAGTCTGTTGCTATCACCAGTTCTAAAGCTGCTCCCACAGCAGCGCACAGTTACACTGAATAATCTCCAAACCTGTCCATCTGTTTTTTTTTTGTTGTATACAACCTCTGTGTTGGTCTTCCAGTTCAGGCTCTTTTAGATGCAGATTCCCACATGCTTGTGCTCCAACGTAAATAATCTATGCTGCTAAGACAAGAGAATGTGTAAAGCGGTTTTCAAATCATCTACTTGCATCTCTAGCATCATCTTCTGTTACACCAGCCCTCTGCAGGTCCTCCTTCACCCCATCCATCAATCTTCTCTGTGGCCTTTCTCTTTTCCTCCTGCCTGGCACCTCCATATTCAGGATCCGATGTCCAGCATGTCCACTATACCAGAGCCTTGCCTCTCTAACTTTGTCTCCAGATTGCTCAAACTCAGCCATCCCTGTGATCTACTCTTATTTCTAATCCTGTCCATCCTAGTGATGTAAATCTGAACACCTTCAGCTCAGCATCCTGTCTTTTTGTCACTGCCACCATCTGCAAACCATACATCATATGAGGTCTACAATCTTGTAAACCCTCCTTGTCAATTTTGAAGCATTTGCACAGGTGTCTCTGAGCAAACCACTGAAACTTGAACTGCCCTGCAGCTGACACAATGGAAGGAGGAGGAGGGGGTTTCACTGTAACAATTACAACTGATCAAACCAGACAAATCACTCTGCATAAACCAGGACGTTTTAGACTCGTCTTTTACTCATGTCACAAAACCGATTTGTGTGAATCGACAGGATATTTGGAATATTTTGCATAGTTGCCATGGCAAATAGTAATAATTTTGAAAAAAAGTAGAAACTTGAGCGCTTCATTAAAAAAAAACAGTACCCAAACCCGACACTAGATGACAGGCTACACTAGTGAATAACAATGCGTGCTCGGTAACAATAAGACTACAGTGCAAAATGGTTCCAGCAGAGCTCTGAAAACCTTCAGACGTCTCCCAGTGTAGAGGGAGAATAAGAAAGGTGTGATTATTGCGTGAAAAATCTCCCTTTGACTTCATAAATATAGCAATTGACCTTAATTTTCCTATAACTAATTATTCACACGCGCACACACACAAAAGGGGAGCATTACAGCGATTCCCGCGAAAACTGCAAATAAGGTTAATAATTGTGGCTTTGAATGACACTCAACACTTTGCAGTCGGGAGTTAATTAAGCAAAGAGCTGAATAAAAGTACGTCGACCCCGCACTTCCATTAGCCTCGGTTCCCGGTGCAGCTTATTATAGTATGAAACTCCTGAGTGGCCTCACACTGCAGCATTATTCGGGGGCTTGGGTGTACTTTTTCAGACTCATAACCAACAGAGCTTACTTGGGTTACCCTTGCCTCACCGCCGACTGCATACGCGGGCTTATGTGAGTTTAGGGAGCCATGGAGAGTACGCCCAGGAACAGCTGACAATTTATGCTAGTGGGGCCCCACATTCTCGGAGAGAGAGGGGGACTGGGGTGGGTAGGTGGGAGAGAAAGAGAGGGAAAGAGAAGAAGACATGAGGAAGAGAGAGGAGGGGAAAAGAAAAGGAGGGGGGACTGAGAGGGCAAGAGGGGTGAGGA